>WURS02000181.1:0-12865 GCA_011762765.2 Rhinocypha anisoptera
CTGTCGTACAGTGCTGCCATCTCTGTCAAACATTGACAAAGAGTGCCTGCTCATTTTAAAACAAACCACATGTTTCTATCTGTTTCCAGTCCGGAGAAAAAAAATTGGAGGCTTTAAAACTTTAATGCACCTCGTAATAGTGAAAATAATATTTATATAAATTTATCCATACTGAATATTACCACTGTTCTTTGAAATTTTAAGAAACTATTGCTCACATTTTCCTCATTTGTAACCAAAATATACAGAACCTACATGATTTCCAGTACATGATACTAAGAACAAAACTAAAATTGTTTGCAAAGTATGGCTTATTATTTGTAAAAACTTGGGGTTATAATGACCAGAAATGCACCAGATCTCAATATGTAACCAAGTTGTGTTACACATGCTTTTAAATGGAAGCTAGTGATAGCTAAGGATCACAAAACCATTTTAACAAGTTTTTAAAAAGTAAAAGCATATGAAAAATGATCAAAAGAGGGAATTCATTGCCAAAACTTTAACATTAACTGATGAATCATGTGAGTAATTGTGAAGACTGATTGGGATTATTTGAGTAAATAAAGAAGAGCTTCAATTTCATCTCTGGATGAGTTAGCACATGAGATAAGTAATATGGACTTGGGATTGTCACAAAGAATTGCAAGCATATTTTTTCATAACATCTTCTAAAAATCATGCAAAATAGAAAAAATATGAAAGTGTAAAAAAGTAAATGTCTATACTTACATATCAATTATAGCATTTCTTCTCTTTTTCCAGTTTCCATCATCTTTTTCCACTGGTTGCCTCAGTAAAACACTACTTAAAAACTGAAAATAACCTTGTTCTTCTTCTACTGACAATGAGGCATCCTGGAATAAAAAATAAATGATATTTTTGGAGGCTGGAATGGAAGGAACTGAGGAAGGAATAGAAAGATTTGGAGACCATGATACATATCTTGGAGGGCTGCTGCAAACCAATACCTATGATGAAACATGCTGGGGAAAATCAATGAGAGACAAAACAAAGGAGAATGATAGGATTGCAGAGAAAACTTACATAAAATACTAAGGTCAATGCAAGTTAATGTTGACATGATATTGAAGAATAAATGTGAAAGGAAATACATAATAAATGACGAGCAAATGTGAGAAGCAAATGACATCCTGGGTGGCTAAGATCAAGGCCTTGACTTACTTACCAGATCTTCAAAAATAGTCAGTGAATTGCTATTTGCCTTAGGAACATCAGTAGAAGATGGTAGGAATACATTACAGTAAGAGATAATTATCTCCTAGCCTTATTTACAGCAGCATCCACGAGTGTACATTTTATTAGTCAGTGCTTCAGCCAAACTCAGATTCTAACTTCCAGTTCTCAGTTCATTTGTGCCGAAGCAAGTAAAAGCATTTACAATACTTATGGACTATGTATAGATAATTCTTTTGGCTGAAATTAAAAATAGGTAAAAAACATTACTGGAAAATTTTGTTTGTCTATTGATATATAGTGTCCACTGTGTATATAGGATATATTATATTTGAGGAAATTTTGAGAATTCAACATGAATTTTTACCAAACCTCAAAAATTATGATTGACCAATATATTTTGAATACATCTTTCTCATTTTCTAGAATTCATAACAAACCATGTCTTTCAGGATTTCTCTGAAAAAAATTAAATAATGACTATCTAATAAAATCGAAGATCCCAAATATATATCAACCAAAGTAATTAGGCTCAAACTTTAATAACATTTAGTTCTCATACATAAAAATGGCCTTGAAAAGGCCCATCTTCTTTTTCTGAAAAAAATTCCTGTGTTTAAGCTAACTTCTCTGTAGCTGTTAATTTGAACACATGTTTTGCTATATCCTAATCCTTTACAATTTTCAAGATCAGGTATTATACCATTACCTTGATTTATTTTGGAATGTGGTGGAAGAACAGGATCAGCTCATAGCTATTCAAACACAGCTCTCTAAAATTTTTGAAAAAGCCTATTACAGATGTTCGATTTCCTTCTTAGAATCCACTGGCTATTTATCCAAATGCCAACATACCGTTATGATAGAACTCAGCATGTTGTTAGTAATAAAGATGGTGTAAAATATAAATATCTCCTGGAAGTATTTAATCAAGGTATTCCCCAGGACTCTGTTCAAGAGCCTACACTATTCCTTATGTATACATCAATGATCTTTCTGATAATTTGGTCAGTATACCATGGTGTCATCTCATCCTATATGCTGATGATGCTAATATTGTAATTTCCTATCAAGAGTCAGTGCGGTCTAGTTACTCATAAAATCCATTCTTGGACCCAAAATAATTTTCTTAAAATCAATGCTGAAAAGTCATAAGTGGCTGTCAAGGGTTTGTTCATAAAAACACACCTACCCTAGCATTGAATATTCCTTTATAAGGTAAAACTGGCCTCAGATCGAGTCAGCCAAATTACTTGGCAGTCATTTAAATTCTCATCTTCTCTGGGATTCTTATATAGATGTTCTATTGAAAAAATTCAATTCTGGGTGCTTCCTTATCCACACTATTTTTTCTACTGTTTCTGATGACATTCTCATTTCTATCTATTATGGTCTTGTTACTTACATACTGTACCCAATGTACTATTCTGGGGTTAATCCCTCAAGCTGTTTCTGTATTTTAACTACAAAAGATAATTTTCGGTTTGATATCTAATGGCAGACATGATACCTTCCCCTTTTCAGAAAGTTAAATGTGCTGCCACTTCCATCTATTTACATTTTTATTGCAAAAATGTTTATAAAAATGAATGACTCAGTATTTTCAACTAATGCTGATGTGAATAACTATGGTACCTGTAATGTTAATAATTTGCCTATTTCCTATTTACAAACTAATTCTTTTTATTTAGGGCCCTGTAACATGGGCCTTGTTATGTATAACAAACAGCCTATACCATTAAAACCTTAATGTGCTTAAAGACATTTAAGCTAAAATGCTTTTGCTGAAAAGGATTTTTATAGTGTCAATGAATATCTTTCTATTGACTAATATTGTTTTATTTTCTCAGATGTGTCCTATGCTAATGTACACATTTTGTATTATATACTACTTGGACAAATAAGATTACATATATTCTATTAACTTCCAATTATCTTCTGCTTATGGCACAACCTACATACAAATTTAAGACTTTTGAATAGGTATAATACAAAGCTGAGAAGTAAAATTTAATATAGCAAGATGATTGTGTACAATAGTAACTGAGTGCCATAAATATAAACTTTAATGAGAGGGGGAATACCATGCCTTCAACTAACTAAATTGAGTGCTATATTTACTAGTAAGGATTAATTAAGATATAGTTTAAGTGTCAAGAGAGACAGTTGGGAGGGGAAGATGAGCAATGATTCATGTGGCTGTAGAATTATTGAGTCATAATTTAAGGATATACTAATAAAATAATTGTTACTACATTGAAAAATAGGACATAGGACAAAATCACTCTCCATCTTCCTAGAATAAAAAATTTAATCATATTGTTATGAATGTAAAATTGCACGCCCAATAAATAGGTTCTTTTGGCAATAAATATAGAACATTTACATTCATTCATTCCTTATACGTTTTAACTTGTGAAAAGTTGCAATGCTATATTATAACAAATAATTGCTCTTGATTAATCAATTGTATCAAAACTATTCCATTGAAATCTTGAGTTTTAGATCCAAATATAAGGATAAACTTCAACCCTAAGATAGAGATAAAAATAAAATGGAAATCATACAGAATTTCTGACCATGGTATCATTCTGGCTGTATGATGAGCAGAAGCACCAATCACCTTTCACGTACAATATTGTTTACTACTGCAGGATGTGACATTTTACAGTTCAATTTACAGAATAAAAGCAATGGTACAAGTATATATATTTGACAATCCAATGAAAAAGACAAATATGACAAATAAACCATCAATTCATATCACAATTTTGAACTATAATTTTTACTTTATCTGCTTACCTTAACAGCAACTAAATCTCCATCTGAGAGATTTGACAAACAATGTTGTTTGCTCTTGAAGGAAGTAGGGTTTTTACTGGAAGATTTCTTTTTAGGCCACCCTGTAGACTGGAACAGAAATATATCTCTTAGTCATGTTCACATTTACATTACAGCATTAAAAAATTTTTCAATAAGGCATATTTTTGTATCGACTTGTTGTAGTACATATATCCATTAACCCATTGGAGTAAAGAACTGGTGTTTTGCCAGACTGCCTGATTTTACACCATGGCAAAGAGCTGCTGGTTAGCCAGTCCCATTATTTACAAAATCATTTTTGGTACTGGAGGGAATCTGTATTATTACTGTTTCAGCTATTACTACTGAGCTATTGTTTTCTTTCTAGAAGTTATACATTAGTACTTTCTTCAATTCAGTGTTGAAATATTTATGAAATACATATCACAAAATCAATGCATATAATAATTAAATGCTCATATTTTCTTGTATCATTACTTTAATACTCAAGTTAGGATGTCCATATACATTAGTTGACTCTGTCTTGTATTGTATGTGGGTTTGTTATACATATTTTACTTCTTAGAAATTCTTTCATCAAATGATTTTCAAACCTATCAACCAAAGAACACATCAAATCAATCTAATTCATCAGAAATAAGGAGTAAATAAGAGTTATGTACATAAGTATAAAAAAAAGCTCTTAGGAAAAGTACATAATCATAATTTCAAACAGACTGTTGAGAGTAATTTTATTATTCATAGAGTGAAGAAATTATCTCTACTAAGAGGGCAAAGTGTATCAAATTGATCATTATTGAATTAAAAGTAAAATTATCTTGATTTATAAAATTACTATTTTATATATACGATATTTATCTAATAATTCTTCTTTTAAGTCACCAAAATTTTGGTTCTTAAAAATGCATTTATTGAATCAGTGATTAATTTGAAATTATCTCTTCTATCCTATCAGTCAAACCTGGGGATGCTAGGTTAAGGATAAAAGATTGGGACAAATAAAATATCTAGGAATAACAACATTTTAAGTTGAACAGGCCATTCTAGAGTTGACTTATACACCAACTACAGTATCTTTGGTTGGTGAGATGAAAGGAAATATGTATCTATACAAAAGTGAGGATGTGAATGACAAATTATTTTAACGTGTAAACAACACAGGGCATAAATGGGTGTAATATGATAGGTATTTAAACACTGATTGTAATGTTTTACTCTAAAGGTGATATATTTACTACTTTACATGCTAATATTTTGACAGACCTTATACACCCTCCAATTGTGTGTAGCAATAGTGTTTTCCAGCAAAATAAATTATTAATTATTACAATTTCATGCATAATGCTACTAATCCACACTATATAAGGGGGAAGTGCAAAGGGGCGAAGGAGAATGTGAAAAATTGGTTGAGGCTGAGATTTTTGATAAGTATAGTGTTTGCTCTTATATAGGGGATAAGTTTTAAAGGTTGTACTGTTTCAGTATAGCAATAACAAAACCTCTGCCTCTACCCTGTGAGCCCTAATTGTTATACGATTTGTGCAAAAACAGCAGTCATTCAATGGGTAACATTATTGCAACCAAGGTTGTGAAAAAGTCTACATAGTTACTCTCAGACATTCAACCATGGTACACTTATGGCAAGTAAAATTATAAATTTATAATAGTACATATTTTCCAATTCAGTAACATAACATTGTAAACATGTAAGCAAACAATGTCTGGCTGCCATAGGCATCTATGCATGCCTACCTTCATGTGATGACACCTCCAATGGAAATATGTATGTATGTTAATGGCCATAGCAGTAAAAGGGGCAGAGATTTTCTTCAATTGTGGAATAGGAAAGTGTTGTCAGGGATTTTATAAAATAGGAGTATATTTAATTTTCCTCACTTCAGAAATTTATAGCGGCCTGGGATGAAATGATAAATATTTCATTGGAATTGTAACATTGTGAAAATAAAGGCATCAGAGTGCCAACTACATATATAAATGAAACAGAATATAGGTTGTAACTTTAATGCATTTCCACAGAAAATTTAAGACATGACCGGTTTTGATGATATCATCATTGATTATTGTCGAAACTAGTCGGGTCTTATATTTTTCTGTGGAAATACATAAAAGTTACGACCTATATTTTGTTTCATTATGGAATTCCACCAGGTGACGTCTCCTCAGTGAATTTAATGACATACCTGTCCTGCTAAGAGAATAATAAAAGAATGATTAAGCTAAATAATTAGCTTTTTCAATGTATCTAGTGTTAAAAGGTCTGCTTTATTCCAGACCCATATTTAATTTTTTTAATACCATCCAATGAGTAAGGTTAAAGGTAGCAAGAAAAATACTAATGATCATGTTATTTGCACGAGTACTTACACATTCTGACCCTTCTTGGCATGCTTCATGGAAGACCAACCAATCCTTTTTGTTGGCAAGATACTTTGCGAGGATAATATTGCTGTGGTGTATATCTAGTTTTGAACAGACTGCCCTAGTAAAACTTAGAGTGGGGTCAAATTCACTGCATTCATTTTCTTCTGCCTCTGGACTATTCATAACTTGTGCAGGTTCAGTAATTAATGAGCTGGAAGGACTGTTGTCACAGGGATTATTGGGGGTCTCAGAAGACTGTCCGTTAGGCACATCACCATTTTCACTAATGCCATTCACATGGTTCACATCAACTGACCCCGCACACGCATCAAGATCACTTGACTGTTTATTTTTTTCATGAGTGCAGACTGAATTGTTCCAAATTAATTCTGTGCATGTTGGGGAGTCCCTTTTCGAGGGGCTCAGTTGACATAGTTCCAGAATTACATCATTAGGCCTGAGAACAAGACATGTGAAACATTGAGTGAAACATCCTGAATTGCTTGGAAAAAGTTGTTTTTAAGCTTTGTAAATTACAGCAAATGAGAGTTAATGTGTGAAAATAAACATGCACTAACTACATATTCACCATGATAAACAACTATAAATGGGCGATTAATAGTATATTTAATCAAAAGAGTGATTGTCTGAAGAGTCCTAGTCCAGCACAAGGAATTTTGCATACTTTTAGTACAGAATATTATTGATAACATATGACTAAAATAAAATTACCATGAAGCCTTGGATCTACAAGCATACCATTTACTTTGAAACCTTTATTAAAATATTATATCTACTGGATTCGTGCTATTTCTGTGTAAGTAGGTTTTCAAGTAGACATAACAGAGTCACTGTGTTTTTATTCAGCATTAAAAATAAGTAACAATCTTAAAGGTGAAGAATGCATTCAAATTTAATCAATTTATAGTTTCTGTGCAACCAAAAAATTGAATTCCAACTAAAATGAGGCAACAAAAAGGGTTAATGACAATTTTACTGCTTCATAATCACAACTTATACAACCCCATGTATTTACAGTTATTGAACAAGGAGTAGTGATTTTTCAACAAGAAATGAAGTCTGAAATGCCATAGAAAATACTGTATAAACATATAAACATGATCCAAACAATTGAAAGAAAATCTATGAGCAAGGAAAACTACTGTTCTCACCTCAATTCTTCTTCGGATAGCAACACTTGCACTGCAACAGAAGATCCTGAATGCACCTGAAGAGTTGACAAAGTGGGGATATCAGACTCATTGCCGAATCTCTTGCTGAATCTACCATTATTCAGGTGAGCCCGGCTGTTTCGAAGCACTCTTGATAACCTCATTCTTTCAGGTTCACTATCCAGTGATTTTGAGACACCATCAACTTTTCTCAGCAGGCGTAATCTGAGTTGACTTGGAGATGATAAACCAAGCGATGATATCATTGGGCATAATTCTAATATGGTTGACTTCAGCTGATTCAATGATGACTCCTGATCAATCTCCAGGCATCCAAGATCTTCTAGTTCATGGGACCTCATTTCCAATATGGGAGGTTCTGGAAAGACAAAGGAAATAGTAGCTTTCACTTGATAATGATGACTTATTAGATCCATCACAAAAATGAGTATACATTTGAGAAAACCAGAGCTCTGAAAATCAAAAAGGGGCAAGACTTTCAAAAGAATGTCTTAAGTATGGAGTAAAATGGAATACCACATCACAATTAACCACTTAATGACTTGCTCCATTCAGATGGTTGAGACACTGATTTGTAATTGTACTGTTAATTATTTAAAGTTTTTTATTTCATTCATGCATTCCAACATGATTATTGAGAATACAGATCAACTGTGACAGCTGCTTTAGAGAAAATAAATTAAAAATTGAACAACCATCACCTGTCAGCATTTTCCATAACCTTAGTAACAACTATGATGGGATTGATTATTTGATACAATAAAAAAATTGATAAACATGAGAATTCTTCTTGGATTTGATGATTCATAGCCTTACATATATATGACCAAAAAATCATTCTGTTGAGATTCAAGTTTCATATGTGAACAAAAATATATAGATTCAATTCTTCAATTTCACATGAAGTGATGTCAGGAGTACCACAAGGGTCAATCCTTGGGCCACTCTTATTTATTATGTTTATTAATGACTTGACTTTCTTTACCAAGCAGCAGTTCAATATCATGTGCTGATTATACTTCTACCATAGGCACTGAAACTAAAACTATTACATCATTTTATAGCCATGAATAAAACAATATATAGTTCCTTTTTTGATCATGAAAGATATTTATCTTTGAAAAATGAAAAAACTTGTTTTCTGTAATGTCATTGCAACATTTTCTTCACCTAAAATTCACTAAAAAAAGTAATAATTACACAACACAGAGTTTATGCTTTGGGCCTTCACTTGAAAATCAAGACTGGACTACTGGCACCAATTACCTAACAGACTATCTATATGTGTTTCATGATAATAAAGCCTAAATTACCATTATTACCACTTTAAAAATTGTGTGCTTGTCAAATATCCAATCTCTCATCATACACCAATGGTGGTTTTCAGTATTTCATAGATTGCAGAAGATTTTTAGGGTATCTCAAGGAATGGCATGGAAAAATAGCTCTTCATGCAAAAATAGCTCTTTTTGGAGATGTATTAGGTATCCATGTAGACTGTTATGTGACTCTTGTAAAATCCTACCTTTAACTTGAAGTTTCAGTATATAGTGGTATTTATTTGTAAAAAGTATCCTCTATTTCCAGAATTTACCACAATCTATAGATAAATAAAGTGTGGCACTGATAATACTCATTTAGCCACCAGTCTTCAAGCCTAAGGTCAGTTTGATGGGTAAGGGTCATCTCATCTAGTACCAAGCCCAATGGATGAGGAAAATTCACATATGAGGATTGGGGAGCCACTGCCTATCGCTGTGCCACCTGTGGTTCCTCAGAAAGATCTAGTATCCAGAAAAAACACTCTGCTTGGGTTTATAGCTGGAGGTGTCAAGAGTCATTACGTGGATTTGAACCTGGATCTCCTGTTCAGTGGTAAAGCAATCTACCTACTGGGCCTACCTCAATATTCGCTCAAGCACCCAAAAATTCTTCTCCTTACTTTTCCTAAGAGAGGCTGCTGCCTCCTAAATTGATAACACCAAAATATATATACATGACTACTTGGTCTGAATAATTTAAAATTAAATTATGCAAACTGTTACATAGCAAACTGCATTATACTGTGGATGAATTTTCTTAATTACCATTTAAAATGGCCGGTACCCAATTGACTATCTGTCCCTAAAATTTTCTTTTAAATCTTTATTTTTTGTTATGATTTTAACATGATTGTACATTATTGATGAGTTGCCTTTGACCAGTTGAACAATAAATTATTACTCTTGCATTATTGAAAATACACTATGGAAAAATGAAAATGACATTTGAAAAATGTTCCTTCTTTATGATTCCATTTTCAGTGATTTTTTAAATTATATAGTAGAAGACAAATCCCAGACTTCTTCATATTATTCTCAAGCTGTGGTATTAAAGATAAACAGTAAAATTAGGGATTAATATACCATAATATATTTTAGATGTATTAGGTGGGAGTTGGGATTGGGAAAGAGATGCAATTTTGGACTTTCTTACACCTGTAGAAACAACTTAAGTTGTTTAGAATATTCCTTAAAATACTAGAATTATATAACTTTATTAGGAAATCATTCCTCATTCATAATGTAAATTTATCCTTCCATGATGAAGAACTTACGATGGGCTTGCTTAGGGAGTAATTTTGCTCCATTCATGCCTTTCACTGCAGTGCACTCATGTTCCAAAACTCCATTTTGTTTAAATGAGATTTCTGAAAAGGAAATACACGTGCATTAGTCAATATCAGGACAACAAAACAATGCACAACCCTATTTTCACATTTTCATATAAAACAGTATCATACTAAGTGCATCGAAAATGAGTCTGCACACAACAAATAATAATAATTTATTTAATGTGAACAGGCAAACCCACTACATAGTGCATTACAATAAAAAAACAAATACTACACAAAACACAACACAACTAAACATGGTACAAGTTACACTATTGAAAAGCCTTAAAAATATGGTAGGATATTAACTAAGACAAATATAAATAAGTTGTAAAAATTTATCACGTTAAAGAAAAAAATTCTTAACCAAAGCATTGTGACTGATCTTCACCATAAAGAGAACCAGAAATGTGGCCTGGCACAGATGATGTACCATTTACTGAAAACCACAAGGAGGGGTCAACATGGCTATACATATGGAAACACTAGAGTAGAATGTAAAGTGACAACATTTCCCCTCTGCAAAAAATTACTCTAGAGCCCGAATATATAAATTAACTTACCATCTGATGATGATGGTAAATGGGCCAAGTCCTTCACCCTTGAACAGAGATACAAGTTAAGCCTTAAAAATCCACGAAGTGGGAGAGAACTGGAGCATAAGTTCAAATGATCTCCATGCGTCAAGGATTCTTGGTCTATTGAGGAGTCGAGATCATCCAACGGTTCTCCCAAGTCACCATTCCATCTTGTCCTCCTTAAGTGCCATTCCTCCCCTATGAAGGACACAAATTCAAAAAGCACCAGGGAAACATAATGAAATGCCCGTGACAGGCATATACTATAATGCTAACATATTAGGCATAAGTCATTACTAATGATAATTTACTTCATGTTAGTAAGTTCAATATGTACCAATCACGTTCATTTCGCATACTGCACAATAATAACACTATGATATGAGACAATGGTTGTGTCATTTTTATTGTTTCATAATACACATATATGTTGCGGAAAACAAAAATATTTATTAAAAAACTTGAGATCCAATGCCACCTTTGAGAGTGGATCCCAAAACTTAGTGGTACCAACTATCACTGGAATTGAGTTTCATTCCCTGCATAGTCGAATCTTTTAATGAAACGAGAGGGCTTAACATGGAGAATATGGATGCATTCCCATGAGTTAATAACATTAACAAGATTGATTTCTCCTATTGGCCTGAAATATCTGAAGCACAATAATGTAACAGAAAGCACTTTATTAGTGAGCATTTTGGTGAAAAATATATCTGGACCGAAACCCTGACATATTCAACTAAGAATGATAAATGAACCCAAAAATTTGATATCACAATTTTCTGTAATTTTTTCAAGCTTACATATGTGACATACAATATCTAAAATAATGCAACCATGCTTTATGCCAACTGTAGTTTGCTTCAATTATTTGATCTCATATTCTGAACTGTGGAATGGAATGAGTTTTCATACTTGTATCATTGTCAAGTGAGTTCAAGACCCATGACTGAGGTTTGTGTATTTTAAGCATAACAATCCTGTAAAATAGGGTAAGGGTTCTCTCCACACCATTTTTTATCACTGCATTCTATTATTTTCATATGATAAATTTTAGAAGGTTAATTGTTTTATTTATTTGTCCATTTGAACTCAATATTTAAGACATTTAATCTAGATCTTTAAATACCATGAAACACATTTTAAGATTGACATGATTGGTTTCATAGTAACAGTCGGGTATAAACAGGGATAGTCAGAAACATAGAGGGATAATTCTGGCCAAAGACTTATTTAATGAAAACTTAACTCAGCAATTATTGAGCTCCAAGGTTTATAAATGTAGGAAAATAGAGGAAAACAATGACGAAACTCAGAATTGATATTTGATATTTCATGTAAGAAAATCATTAGCATGAATATAGAGATAAATTAATACCAGTTAGTTGGACAAGAGAGATCATTCTCTTCAGCAACTCTCTCACTGAACATTTTTTGTCGATGATGACTTCATACTCCCTGGGAGAATCACCAACTCCAGATGGAGGTGAGAAAGTCAGCCATATCTAAATAAGGAAAAGGTAGGAACTGATTAAGATTCCTTGTTCATATAAAATGGCAGCTGATTTGTAGATAATACGAGGGTGGTCTGAAAAGTTTCTGACCTCAACATGAAGATGGCAGCACTCTTAAATAAAAGCTAGTGAATTTCGTTGTTCATCACCTGAAAGTTACTCACCAAAGTTTCAGCCATTTTGGATGCACAGTTGTTATGTAACAGTTGTTTGAGTGAGTTGATGTGTTTTTTGTGAAATCGAGTATCGAGCGGTTATTAAATATTTGTTTTTGAAAGGAAATACGCCTACGCAAATCAAAGATGAGTTGGATTCTATGTATGAGGACTCTGCAACATCATTTACCACAGTGAAATTTTGGGCAGCTGAATTTAAACATGGACGTAAGAGCTTGGGAGACAATGAACGTTTGGGACGTCCAAAACCTGCAACTACTGGCTAAAACATCGCCAAAGTTCACCAAATGGTGCTAGACGACCACCGAATTAAAGTGAGAGAGATAGCAGAGGTTATGAACATGTCAAA
>WURS02000191.1:0-12865 GCA_011762765.2 Rhinocypha anisoptera
ATTCTAAACTTTCGAATGATATAAAGAATATTAGAGAATTCTTCCTACCAAAATTTAGGCTAAAAACGTTGTTTTTTTGGCATCAATCTTTATCTGGTAAAATGGTTTTATAAAATTTTTTAACCAAATTCTATAAAAATTTAAAAATTTTTCAGAAAGGGCCGGAGCTAAAGCGTTGTCGTTGTAAAAACAGTGTGGCAAAGTGACAGAGGTCAAACTCTAGTTATCATAATTCAAAAAATTATGCAAAAAAATTAAAATTAAAACAAGTAAAAATTTAAAAAAGTTAAAAATTTTAAATCAAATTGAATAAAAATTTGAAAAATTATGTAAAAATATTCGAATCAAATTGAAATAAAATTAGACGAATCACTGCACAAAAAAGTTAGATTTGAATTTGATTAAAAATTCGAATCACAACAAAGAAAGTCAGATTTGAATTGGTGATAAATTCGAATCATAACAAAAATTAGATTCAAATTAGTTAAGTACAGTAGAAAAGTACAAAAATTGTCTGAAAACGACGCTCACGATCAAAGTCTATCACGCATTAAGATGTAGTCGATAGAAGTAGATAGATATGAATCTTTATAAACTTAACATAAGAAAATGTTTTTCCTGCACTTCCACTCACAGAGTGAGCTGCAAATATATTTGCAAATAATTCATTTTTTACAAATATATTTGCAAAGTCAGTATTTTGTTTGCAAATATATTTGCAGCTCACTCTGTGAGTGTGACATAAACTGTCTGATATAATCCTGCAAAGATTACAAATAAAGAATACGGACATGGTTTATCTGCTATGATCTGCAAAAAAACAAAATAGATTGAAAATTGTAATAGTTGTGAAATGATAAAATTGTCATTTTATAACAAAAAGTACTAGGTGCAATTGTTACTTGCAAAAATTGTATGCCGTTTTTTTGCTTGTTTGCCTTTTTTAGTGCAAAATTACATAAATTGTTATCGAATTAAGCAACAAAACTATATATTGTATTCAATATGGTAGCAAGACTCTTGACCATAGAGCTGTGCAATTACCTGGTAATCTACTCTATATGAATGCGTGATCGACTTTGGTCGTCGTCGTCGTCGTTTTCCGCCAAATTTTTCGTTTCACGACATTTTGCACTGTAACAGTTACGCTACTTCTACTGTTCTTAACCGATTCGAATCTAACTTTCTCTGTTGTGATTCGAATTCATCGCCAATTCGAATCAAACTTTTTGTGTTATAATTCGAATTTCGGGCATAACTCTTCGAATTCTCACTCAATTTGATTCGGAATTCAAACTTTTTTAATTCTTACTCGATTTGAGTCAAATTTTTTGCAAATTATGAATACTCGAGTTTGACCTCGGTGGCTTTGCCGCCGTTTTTTACAAGAGGCAGACGGCGCTTTAGCTCCGGCCCTCTTGTAACAATAAAAATTAAGACTTAATTTAAGTTAAAGTTAACCTTTAAATTCCAGTACCAAACAGCGCCATCTATTGATTGAATACGACATACATTAACTACAAAATCAATCTAGCTATCTTCCCCTTCCTCTCTCTCTCTCTCTCTCTCTCTCTCTCTCTCTTAATTTCTATACTGTCCTTGATACCTGATATTCACTTGAATCTGGGACTTTATGAGATTCAAAATTGATAAACACAGTTTTATCGGTGTGCAAAAAACAATAACAACTAGTAATTTGTTTTTGCGGAATTTCTCTCACTCTCATTCACTTTCTCTCTCTCACTCTCTCCTTCATTCTCTCTCCTACTCTCCTCACGTCCGCATATGTACTCTCTCTATGTTATGTTGTGACTCTGTCATGAACCTGATGATGACTCCATGAGTCAAATCCACGGCGGCATAAATATTTATTTTGTGGAAAAGTGCTTTATCTTCTTTTTAATACAGTTCCTTTTTGTGAAATGTTATTCGGGCATAATCAACTAAAAGTTCCCATTTTTTCACCTTCGGTTACAAACCAGAAACTTTAAACCTCTGTCAAAAACCACAACCGAGAGATGTATATATTGGCACCGAGCTATAGCATTACCTGGATTGATCCTTTAAGGATAGGTTGGCCAACTCTCATCCTCTCTTTAATATTAAAACAAAATAAGTTGTTGTAAAAAATTTATGGCGAAACCTGGTCGTGTTAAAATAGTTATTATTTTTTATGTGGAAATGCTGTGTCTTTCATTTTTGAATGACCACATGCAATGAATGTTTGAATCTTTTTCATACACTTCTTTATTGTATGAACGAACATGTAATGCTAAAATTTTGTTTTTAGAGCAATTTATTATCATTGAATTTTGTTTGTTGATTGGGAATGTTATGACCCGGTTTCGTAGTAAAGCGGCATTGCAACAAAGTTGCAATGAGAAACTGGAGTAGTGGTAGTATTTTTCTTTATGGGTGTTTCAATGGCTATGGTCATTTCACACCTCTTCAACTTATAGAAAAACCCACCTGGACAAACACAACACCCCCTGCCCTGGACAGGATTCGAACTCGTGACCTTTGGGTTAGCAGGGCGAGAGCGTGCTCTACCCCCCCGACCAGGCACTATCCTGGTCGGCGTGAGAAACGAGTGATAGCACTGAACTACATTTAAGAAATCTACTTCATCTGCATTTTCCTCACGTCTTTCTGAAGATTTCTCAAAAAAAAAAGGACAAAAATCAGTCCACAAACTTATCATTTTTAGCATCAATTCCTCGTTCATACAATAAGGTAAGAGCTTGACAAGAATGCAAACTCTGATTGCGTACGGCCACCTGGTGGTGATAAAAAGCTGTCTTCTACGATTGAAACAACTCCCTTCTCTTTTAATTTAATTAGCATGAGAGTGAGTGCACTGGTGAACATTAATATCTAGACTACTTGCAGTCTAATCAAGATCGAGGAAAAACTACTATTGAAATAAATAATAATGAACACTTGAGTTTAAACTTCGGTTACAAGAAAATGGGACGTTCAATCTCGGCGCATGATTGATGCAAAATTTTAGATTTTTTCCTGCCATGTTGCACGGTATATTAGAGAAAAATATTTAATTGCTTTCTCTTGAAATGCTATTCGGGCGTAAACAAATCAAGTGCCCATTTTTTTCACCTTTCTGTGCACACTTGTAGATTCAAACCTCTGTGAAACCACAGTGGTGTTTCTTATTGGTATAAAACTTTGACATTATCTGGATCAATCCTTTATCAATAGGTTTGTCAATTCTCATGCTCTTTAATACTAAAATAAACGAAGTCGTAAAAAAATGTGAAACGACTTTTTCTCTTCATTGGGTGGCCGTACGCAATCAAAGTTTGCAGTGTTGTAAAGCCCCTCTCTATTGTTCAGATAAGCAAGTAACCTTAAATGTTAAATTTGTGGATGGAGATTAAAAATTTTTGTCTTATAATTATTAGTTTTAAAACTTATTCACGTCGAGCTAAAATTTTGTATCAATCACATGCTGAGATTGATAGGGTCACTTTTGTGTAACTGAAGTTTAAACTCGAGCATTCATAATCTTTATTCAAATAATAATTCCAACCGTGACTGGCAAACCCTCTCTTCTAAGAGGGGAAGCATGTGTAAGGGAGGGGTGGGGGGAAAGGATAATGATAAAAAAACATCAAATTTACAATCTGCATGTTTAAACGCGTTCCAAGGGCACTCTCTCCCTGGTGGATGTCAGAGAGAGAGAGTGGGTGCGCACGCACGCACACGGGCCGTCGATCACACACGCACTCACATCGTCGTCGTCGTCATCCTCGTCGTCGTCGTCGTCGTCATCCGCTTCTATTTCATCGTCGTCGTCGTCCTCCCCATCCTCCTCCTCCTCCTCGTCCTCCTCGTCGTCGTCGTCCTCGTCTTCCTCGTCGTCGTCATCGTCGTCGTCGTCATCGTCGTCATCCTCCTCTTCTTCATCATCGTCGTCATCTTCATCGTCCTCCTCGTCGTCATCTTCATCTTCATCATTGTCGCCTTCATCCGATCCCTCGCCCTCCTGAAAAAAATTTATTACAAAAAAGGAACGGATCAGGCATTTGACCAATCACACACACCTAAACCTTACCTCCTCAGACTCTCTCCCACCAATAGAGGGAGGGAGAGGGTGGGAGGGAGAGGGGTGGCACTACTGCGAAACGCTCTCTCGGCTCAATTGACGATTTGTATGACTTGGGGGGTTATTTTTTTTTCCACGGAAGTGGTTTCAACCTTTTTAAAAATGCACAAGATTTAAATTCCGTCTATGAGAGACCCTGTAACTGTACGATATGATTGGGGACTTTTAAAACTTTTATCGTCTGACTTTTGTAATCACTCGTATTTTGAAGAAAATATTTGAATTAAATCAACAAAAAAAAGAGCAGAATTTCATGTGGGGTTTGCATATAATAATGATTAATAAAGTTGTCTGATCACGTTGATGAGCGAGATAAGAGGACACTCGCCAAAGTGAAGAGAGAAATGGCGACTTCATCGCTGCTGGATGTTTTGAATTTATTATGCCTCACCAGCTTTGAATGGCTTTCATCGGCGGCAGCAGCCGAGAGAGAAAGTGGTGGAGGGGGAAGGAGGGTGGAGGTGGAAGGAGGGAAGCAATTCACCCCAAACCCTCCACCACAGTCAAAACTCCAAGTTTACACTGTGTTCAGTGTAGGCATAGAGAACCTACGGACCTAAAACAAAAAACCTCTTTGGAGACTATCTCATCCCGGGACGAAGAACTGTTCCGGGTAACGGACACACCCCTGGTTCAACAGGAGATGTGACTAAGATAGCACTAGAGCGCCCCAGGTCACGGGAGGGGGAATCCCACCGGCAAGAGAACGAAGGCGGTAGGAAATGCTGCCTTCGGAGACACAGGAGGAAAGGGCATGGAGACCACACACCTTTCCCCTTCTCCCAAAAAGCTCCGGGCTGGGCCACCGTATCATCTCAGACGAACAACCTCTCTGAGTAATCAGCCTTTCACCCAGAACAACGTTAGGTGACGACGAGGTATGGGAGTGTTTCCTGATGACAACTGTATAAACATTGTCGGAGAGATTCGGCTCACAAGAGAACCAGCGGATGGTAGGGGTCCTCCTCCAAGCTTGCTCGGACCTATGATGGAGTGGTTACGGACTCCTGGGGGGGGGGAGGGGGGGGGGGTCCCTCCTAGGTAGTGAGGCAGATTCTCCCTCCTCATGAATGACCACCCCCTCTTATTGCGAGGAGAGCGGTGCCCTGGCACGGGGTGTCCCCCACTTTGTTTCCATGACGAGCTCACGCTTCCGAGGGGCAAGTGGAATCCATGTGTGGAAGCGTTTGGGTAGCGTGCCAGCATTTGTGCCAACACCACAACCGTAAGACGCACATCCCCTTGGAGGCCATCTGCCCCCTGTGCTTTTACTGCAAGGGCATTCAGAATCCAAGAATGTTTTCATTGCACACATCAGGAATAGCTTGAGTGATCGGAATAGGCGGGGGAGACTCTTGAATATCTTGAAGTGTGATACATGGTTTTAAAGGTTTCCCATCCCAGAAACAGGCTGGAATCCTCCTGCACTGACTTTTTGTACCGACTGACCGGACTGATGGACGTAAAACATAAATGGCTGACTTATTCCTGATGTGGCCACGATATTCTCAAATACTTCCTCAATTTCATTCAAGTACCATATCCACATGAATAACTGAAGATACTCATATATACAAGGGTGGTCCAAAGAGGTCTGAGCTAAACAAAAAATAAGAAATTTGTGATAAAAAAATTATTTTTATGTCACAGAATAATCTCCCTGGAGTTCAATTAACCCATCCCGATTGCAGAGATACTCGGCTAACAATGATAATTTGTTCCAGAATCACATTGGTTTATCTAAATCTTTATTAGCAGAAATATGATATCCCTATGTTCTCATATAGAAAATCGTCTAAATGTTTTTGATATATACCAACAATTTAAAGATAGGTGTTATAAAATAGTGTAAAGCACAATAGAAATGGGAAAAAAATCGCCAAAGGCTGGGACGATTAGCTTCGAAAAATTGTGCTCCCAAATCATCCCAACGCAATGCAACATAAGTTAGCATGCACACCCAGTAGGATGTTTGTTAGCCGAATCCAAATTCGTCAGCCGATAACGAAAAACATCTTTGTAAGGGGAAAAAAATCACAAGCTGGGGTACTCGTTAACAGAGGTATCACTGTATCACCGAGAGTTTTTTTGTCTAGTTTGACTAAAAAAATTCGAATAGATTGCCTGGCTATTTTTTTCCTCTTTTTAAAGAAAAAAGCTATTGACAAAGAAATTCCTCGTGTGTCTGCTCTGACCTTTCTGGCTGATGTACCTGACTTTCCTTTCTTTAGTACCATAGCAGCCTGTGTTTCTGCTGACTATTTAAGACACTCCTGTCTGGTTTCACACAAGTATCATCAATATAATAAAATAACATGCAACGTCAGTTTCATTCCCGTTAAGAAAAAAAACTGTGAGCAGTTCAGAAATTTAAATGTGAAGCCATTTATGTACTGATGCACTGTGGGCAGTTGTGCAGTTCTCATCTTACACATGGATTTTTCATTTGAAACAAAGATTCGTGAGAAGATTGACTTTGTGTATTGAGGCAGATTCACAACGGAATCACCTCACAAATTTCCACGGATAAAACATATGTCTCACAGAAGGGCACACATTGCGTGGATCAATTGCGTGAAACCCCAACACAGTACAAATCTAGTGTTTGTTACAACACTGAAGAGCTTATTCACCGAGTCAGAAATGTATTCCACAAGAGGAGATAATATAGTTCAGGAAATATTCAAATGAAATTATGTTAGAGGGACATGTTGGGGAAATCTCTAAATGTGCATTACATAATGCTTCCACATTGCAATCTCGTTGAATTATCGAATTCAGGCCACCAAAATATTTCATGGTACACCTTTATACACATATTTACCTCCACCATTTCCATTTTAACTTTCTCCTTCTTGACTTTTAATCTATGCGGTGGGAAATTGTCTAACTCCACCTGAAAGAGAAAATATTTCACTTGAAAATTTTCCCATTTACTCCTTAAACAGCTAAAAATTTTCAAGTAAAATCTATTTTTCTTTTTTTTTTATAACCCTTTCACCAAATTTATTTACTCTTCAATTTTATCAGCAGAAATGCAACAATAATTCACCAAAAATAAACACACACCGAAGGAAACTCTGGGGTAGATTGGTGTTGGGAACAATCTAATGAACTTGGGCATCTCTTGCACTTGGATGATTGGACTTGTGTTATAGTCCGGCCCCGCTGAAATGGTCCTTCTCAGTGAATGGTGGGTAGAGCTAAGACTATCTTTCCCCACCTCCCCTTATTTACTCTCTCCCACTCACACACTGGAGGAGAGGCAAACAGTGTTGCCAGTTATCCTCACACCGGCGGAGTTAAATTAATATAAGATATTAACACCAATAATCTTCTTTATTGGCATGTTTAACATTGAAAATTACAGTTAACTGCCTATGTTAAGAAGCAAACATAAGCATACAAAACCGAGAGAGAGAACCGAAATGACAAGAGCCGGCAACTCCGATGATGTGACGCTGATGGTAGGGGAGGCACGGTATGAGGGGAAGGGAGGAGTGGGGGTAGCCGAGGACAGGGAGGCGGTGTGTGGAAATTCTTGCGCAGGACCATTTCAATACGGCCGGACTTTACCATGCACATAGATATGAATGAAAGGGGGTAAACTATGGTTGAGTTTTGAAGTAAAACCATACGTTGCAACTTGTAAATACGAAAATACTGTTGTGTGTATATATCCATATATTGTGGCTAAAGGGTTAGTATAATAGGATGTCACAGATGTAAAATTTCCATAGGATACCCAAGTGATAGTAGTTAACAGAAAGAGATTGAGTTTTGTTTTATTTTCCTCAAAGAATAATTGATGCAAATGGGAGCAAAGATTAATTTCTTCGTCCACCCAGTCCAAGTATTGTATTGTAACCAATCCGAGTATTGTGAGCATCAGGTATTGTGACATTGTGCCTCGCTTTCTAATCCACCTGCGAGTTTGATTATTGAGGAATTTTCCATCATCTCACTGATTTTGTTGCTAATACTTTACGTGATTGTCCATTCAAAATATGAGTGGAATCCACTCTTTCAAAAGCACAAAATGAAAGAAAATAATCTGCCTCGAGCCAGATTATTCAGTCATGCACTAATTTTCAGTGCAGTTGGTCCCCCCTGTTAATTGTGTCAAACTAATCGCTTGATCATTGTTGCGCATGGGTGACCTGGATATCTACTGCGTGTCATTCAACTTGATGAGAACTACATTTATCCATCAACTGCTTGAATAAGTGAGTGGTTGGTTGGAGGGACACAACTTCCAATTTTCTACAGAAAAAGCCACAACTCTTTAGAAAACAAGGACTGCTTCCACTTTAACCCCCTAATTATGTCATTACATTCCCGTACAAAAAGATACAACATTCTCAAGTCTGAAATTTGATAGTAGCCTGACTTGGGGGATGATTTTTTTCAATCTACTGCAGAAGTGCACCACACAGCCAGTAAGATCACTTATATTTGATAAGCTAGCAACAAAATCCAGCAACAAAAGCTGGCTTTACTGATCAATACTCCAAAGTATTTCACCCTTTGAGTGACAGGCAATGATATATCGTTGTTGTATATTGATATAGCATCGAATGGTAATCAACATGTTTGACTAAAACAATTTAGATTCATTATAAATAATAAAAACAG
Source organism: Rhinocypha anisoptera (assembly GCA_011762765.2). Lineage (NCBI taxonomy): Eukaryota > Metazoa > Arthropoda > Insecta > Odonata > Chlorocyphidae > Rhinocypha > Rhinocypha anisoptera. The sequence goes on from WURS02000191.1 coordinate 8,759, forward strand.
ATAATATTCAAACATGATAAGAAGGGAGTGCTCACTTTCAAAAGCAGAGGAAATCATGAAAGAATACAGTAAAATTCAGTTATACCACAGGTCTGAATGGACGGAGTTTACACCTGCGTTATTATGGGAAACAATGAAAATCCTGGAAAAACAAAATTTTATAACTAATTTATTGCTGAATACGATATAAATTGATGTTTTTACGATTTAAATGCAATGATATGAACATTTTAAGTAGCAGCATTATGACTCATCAGTAGGCAAGGCAATATAAATTCTCTACAAAATTACCTTCTACTCACAAAGAAAAAAGTCACTACAATCATTTTGGGAGGGCATGGTGATGCCCGAATGGTTAATTGAGACATTTATAATGGGATTTTACTGCAGCAATAAAAAAAATAGTGATTTTTTAAAATAAAGACAGTTTGCAAAATATCCTTGGAACTTATGGGTGGTATTCACCAAAAACATAGGTGGCACTCAAGGCGTTATTAAGAACAAGGCTAGACCGTCAATGAATGTTACATGACTTGCTTGACAATACGAGTATGTAAGAATGTTTTGACCAAAGTGTCTCGAGTGACCTCTACAAGACCCCCATGCGTAGTGGATATGCATGCTGCTTCTGGCGAGTCTCCTCTGGATTACCCAGAGAGAGCACTTTCCATTTCGCCGTCGCTCAAAGAAGCTATGCACACGCATGTGCGCACACTGAAGCAGATTCAATTGAAAACATAATAGCATCCTCTCTCTCTTTACTTGGTGCTTCAGGGTCAGAACGCCACTTACTGAGCCAGCAAAAGCAGGGTGCTGAGAAATCTCACGTGTTGAGAAAAATCATATTCTTTTGAGAATCCTGAATTCAACTATACTTCACAGAAAGAATGATTTTTAATTAAATCAGTTGGCCTTTTAAAACACAGAATTTAATCAACCACTGTGACTGAGGCACAGTTATTTCTATTGGACTCTTACTCGGGAACCGATCATGAGTCAGATGCAAAGTGGTGCGGAGAAGACGTTTCGATTCCACTTTTAACTGCCGGTTTCCCTGGGACAAATTATTTTCACAGCAGAGATCGCTGCCATTATTTGAATAATTGAAACAATTTGTTCAGCATTGAGACAAACCCTCTTAATTCTCAGTAGAGACTTCAAGAGGGGATCGGGTGGAAGAAGGGACTATATAAAGTCTCAACCTCACAACCATTGATTGATATTACACAGCATTATTCCTTTGGTACTTGGGGTACATCAGATACACGCGACCCTCATTGAGTCCCAACTCCCACTTCACAGATCTACTTCCGTGAAGAGACTGCGGCATCCGGCCGAATATCACTGCCTATCGGCTAAACTGGGTTGTGAAGCAGCCAGTAGACTCTACAGTCGAGTCAGCTGCAACGATGGTAAAGGAATTTCCCAGAAACTGCTCAATTGCAAACAGTTTTCTATTACGATAGCGATTCTAAGGAATCTTGTGCAGAGTGCATAAAAAACACTTTAGGATGACCAGTGCAGGGGCCGCTGGGAAGAAGAAATGGTGAGGCTTAGAATAGGGGTGTGCAAGAGAGGGGGTCCATACCCTGAGAAGGGGAACCACCCTGGGTGAGCCTTTTAAAAGTGTGAAGCACAGGACACCAATATAAATTAGAACCCAAGAACCTCACACACCACCAGGCAGATCGTCTCGACACTCTGGTTCAACGTAAATGCTCACTTCCAGGTAGCCACATCTGGGTGTTATACGCAACTTGAACATGCATCAGTAAAAATAATGCCAGCATGCCTTTGAAGTTTGTTGTGGTATTTTTTATTCATGGGGAGGGTCGATGGCTGTGGTCATTTGGTACCTGAGCAGGTCGGTGTGATCATTGGTGCTAAACCCAAACGGGTATCTCTGTAATTTCAATCGCCCTTTTACAAAGTTGTCTATTTTGACAATAATTGGACATATGTAATGTACACTCCTCTTTATTTCTGATCCTATTTTTTTTGCAAAAAGTGTTCCTTTTGAAAACAGCATACTGATTTATTCCTTGTGTTGGACCGACGGTTGAACCCTGTTGCAACAGGAATACTCCCTATCCCTGACCTACTTGAAAGTATAACTGGATCTTATTCACCCAAACTCACATCCAGGAAAGGGTCAAATATTTTAGTTAGAGATTTTGACAAAATAAAACATACTCTGCAAGATGAAGCTGTTCATACAACTAAGCCCGACGTGAAGACGGTTCTAAAGTTCAGCATAAGCAAATTTTTCACACAAAGGAATATAAATCATTCTGAATAATGCAAGTTTGCCATGATATAATGTAATAAAATAAATTTACTTCGTAAATTGGTCTTTAAAAAATGTCAAAAGGGGACTTGAGGCGGATAACAAAGCATGAAAAACAAAATAATAAGCTTGGAAAAGTCAAGTGGAAACACCATGCATACATTCGCTCTTGCAATAGTCTTTGTCACGAACGTGAGAGAGCTTACTTTTTCCGTTTTCGGAACTAGAGATGGGGTTTGGTTCTTCGCTGTGGGACTTGATTCCGTAAATGGGGATACTTTTGTGGGTTCGGGAGACGGTGCGAGTTGACTTGGAGATGCCGAGCTGCTCCTCTTTCTCGTCGTGGACGTAGTTGTGGTCGTGAAGGGCACCGTGGTGGAAGCAGTAGTAGTGGTCGGCACTAGCGGGGAAGTTGGCAGTGGTGCGACGGTGCCCGATGTTACCGAGGGAGCAGCAGATTCCTCCAACTGCTGGGAATTGGGCGTCCCGGGCGACTGGTTCATCCCGCCCGTGGGCGAAGGGGCACTCGTCGGACCCCTCTGCCTCCGGAATCGAACGATGATGCTCCTCGAATCCAACACCAAATTGTGGGCGGACCGGAAAGCTTCTATCGCCGTCTCCACCGTGTTATACTTCACGAAGGCATACCTAGTAAATTTTAAACATGAGAATCCAATGACACAACAGTTCAATGAAAACAACTGTAAAAGATTGATTGAAACACAAACTGTGGTCGCTGTAAAATTGAACTCACGGATATTTAAAGGTAAATATGGGATGGAAGAAGTTCTGTGGATATCAAGGGTACGTTAGCTCGGGCCGAGGAGGCATTCATATGACGAAAAGACAACTACTGTGCTCAGAAAAGGTATCACTCCAAACAAGGAAGTGATATTTGAAAACATTATGTCGGACTAGTCATTGGTTTCATTACATTATCACCTTGATGATTTTACTCTGTAATGAAACTATGGTCAGACCAAATAAAAACTTTATGTGGAAATAGCAACGTTGAAATTTCTTCCAAATTCCTATAATTTTTCTAGAATTCCTTTTAAACTTCAGCCATGCCATGAACTGCATTCCTCTCAATCATGTGGGATCCACGAACGATTTCGGAATTGTAACAGGTGGTTAAACCAGAATCGGCTATCATGGAATCACGGAGGTAGAGATGAGTGATTTTGATTCAGTTAAATTTAGTGATATGCCAAAAATATGAAAATATAACACATATAATTTGCATATAAATATATATATGTGCAAATCAACAAATTCCACGAAATAGCTCTGGCATTTTTTTTGCATATACTGGCAGGTGAAAAGAGCTAACACTAAAAGGGTCAATATACATGTATGAAGTACATATAGATTTTTAAAACTATTATTATAATATATTTTATTCCTGTGATCACTTAGGATAACATAGGTACTGAATGACCATAAACATCCGTGCACTCTAGAAAACAAAAGTGCTAAACACTATGGATAATAACGTTCTTTGGAACATCCGACAGATAGCAGTGAGATTGGAAATCATGCGACAGTACACCTTTTGCAACTACTCTCGGAGCACAAACTTATAATTAGCACACACATGCAGAAAATTATTACATTTTATTATCATTATATTTGGTTTGTGTTTTTCATCATGAGATATGTTTGTACTGCATTTTTTTTACATACGTTGATTTTTAATTCAGTTGGACTATGTTGAAATGAAGCAATTTGTGAAAACATTCATATGGAGCATGGCACTCTATGGATCAGAGACATGTACCATTGGAAAAAGAGACCAAAGAAGAATAGAAGCCTTCGAG
>WURS02000202.1:0-12864 GCA_011762765.2 Rhinocypha anisoptera
GTCATCTCATGAAATCTCAGGATTTAAATTATTCCTCTCGACTGAAGGGCATAAAAAAAAACCGACTCGCTTATATAACGCACCGTGTCTCCGTCTTTTGTCCGCTCGCACTCCTAATCCCCGTCCGAAAAAGCAAATCATCGAACAAACAAACAAGACAGACCAACGTTCGGACGCGATCCTGTCGCTGATTATCGTTATTCTTTTGCTTCTTTTTTAAAAAAAAAGAACACTGCCACGCTTCGAAAGCATCTTTCGTCTCTTTTCCCTCGGTGGAACCCCTGAACGTTGGTCTGGGTGCACCGTTGTGAGCGGGATTCCGACGGGAAAATCCGCGAAAAACGTCAGGTGCAGGGGGGTCCTCGCAAAACGACAAAAAAAACGAGACTCTCGTTCCGCCGGCGGCAATCCTTCATCGTATCAATTATTCCTTTTCGGTCGGAAAACAAAACAAATTGGGTGACTCCTCCGCATCCCTCCCCGCCCCGTTTAGAAGTGGAAAAATAATTTTTTTTAAATAAGAGAAGGAAAAAACGGTCGAGACACGAAATCGGCTCACTACGTCTAGCGCGCTCACGCACGCGGAACACCAACTGACGAACGCGAATTTTCCCACGCGTCTGTTTTTGAAACTCGCCTTGATGCGTGGAATTTTAAAATAAACATGCATATTTATACTTTTATTATTATTATTATTAAAACAGTGCATTGCTTTCGAACGAATTTATGGACCTCTTTGTCAAACGTACATTAAAATTGTTTCCCACACTTTCGACCCTTTCTTCCCCCTCCCTCCCAATATGCACAAGTGTGTATATATATATATATATTTCCCACGCATGGAAACGTCCTGATATACCATATGAACATGATTTTTTTCGAATGATCCGTGTGTGGAGACATCATTTTTTTATTATTTTTAATATCTGGTCAAGGGCAAGGGTGCTCAATCACTTACCCGTTGTTTGACGTTATACGAACCTACAAATTCTCTCTTTCTCTTGCATTGAAGAAAGTATAACCATTATGAAGCAAAAAGTATTTAAAATTAATTTTAGAAGGAAAACAGAATTCTTTGTATTAGATGTGCATTTGTAATGTTAGCAGACTTCGAAAAAGAATCGAATAGAATGTTGAATTTTTTTTAATGATAAGGAATTTTCCGTTGGGTTTTTTCAAATGATAAGTATTTCGAATATTAAGTCTGAAACTACGCATTTCGAATGTTGGAAGTTTTATCTGACGCCTTAAGGACATTTTAATTAAACATAAACATGAAGAAAACAAAAATGATGGCTGTAGACAAACATTAGAAAAATGTGCGAAAACAGGCATTAAAATAAGCAATCAGAATATTAATCAGATTAAAGAAATTTTCTACTTAGGTTGTGTATTTACCAGAACTAAAGATTTATTTCCTGAAGTGAAAAGATAGTTTCACGCATGATGGGGGAGTGTGGAAGGAAAAACGGCCGGGTGGATGCTTATGATGATGTGTATGTGCTCTTTCGTGAATGATCTATGCAATCGTGGTCGCGAATCGCTGTAAAAGGAATTCTTTTGACCTTTAGGCCGGCAGTCTGCTTCACTTAACTCTCGCCTTCAAAATTTACTGTGAAATTTTTACTTTGGTGAAAATTTTGTTCCATCCATGACCGTTTTGAAACGCGATCGATTTGAACTTCTCCACAAGTGTAATTCTCGCCTATTTTATATCATCTAGTAATTCTGTGATGCTTTTTGATCGGCCATTGGGTTTTCTATGAAATTAAATGTCCCCTATTGATTCCTTCAAAAAAGAAGGAACAGATGAGGTACGAAATTGTTAAAATAGCTATAGGAGATATTTGACTGTTAATGAACTGAGAGAAGATGGTAAGCATTATATCGAATCGTGAGGAAGAAGGTTTGTTGGGTCTGTGAGGAGATATATGAGAAGGAGATGGAGGGGCATTTATCTGCTTTTCAATCCGAAGAATGGTTGACTGCAGCCCTCCTACCTTTCCCGTTTAATACTGTAATTCACTTAACCCCATGTGGTTCTTCTTCTCGATATCCCCTTTAACGTGTCCTATATATTTCTCCCTCGGCCTTACTCGCAGCAGCTTCCCTTCTATTACATTATTCACGAATTCATTACGCCTCAGGATGTACCCGATCCATCTGGTTCTTCTTTTTCCCACCGGGCTCTACTTCGTATATTTCTTCATCTCTTCTGTATACTTTCGCTTTCTCACTTTATCTCTCTCCCAAATCGTCTTAAGCGTCCGCCTGCAGCTTCATGTTTCGTAGGATTCCATTCTTCTCGAGTCGGTTTTTTTTCCGAATGCCTATGTGTGTGACAGAGCGCCATGCTCCCCACGTTTTCACTCATTGCTTCCTGGTTGGAAGTGCTGCCTTACTTGTCTCCTCGTGACGAATGCCTTCTTATCTAATCTACATTTGATATCTGACGAAGTCCCATGCCATGCTGCTACCCAGAAAGGCTTCGGCTAACTCTAATTTCGTCCCCTGCATACACTCAACCGATCCTCTCCTTCAGGATCGGTAGAGTTCATGAGTGATTAAAAGCAGTGGGGGCAACATGGGGTTTCCGTGGTAGGAATAGAATAATATGGCAAGGAGAGTAGTTATGTAGAAAATTGTTGACTCATATCAACCAATGCTAAATAAATGTTTAACAGCAACCGGAATGTGAGAAATGAAAAGCGCAGAGTGAGTATGATAACAGAAATAAATTGGTAACATTACTAGAATCAGAAATTTGCTATTATTGAGGTTATATTGGGACGAAGATGTGCGTACGATGGAGTCAGCGTAACACTTTTAGAGGCTCTCACGTGTCATATAATGAAACGTCAGAGCAAAGGGAAATAAATACCGCCAATTCAGGAGAGAGGAATGAGAATCAGTAGACATAAGACAAGATTATTTGGCACTGAATGGTGAAGGACGAAGTATAAAACTTTAAGAAGAAATTTTACCATCGGTGTTAAAGTTTAAATATATTGGCTTAGTCACAAAATATCTATGAGAGACAGAGAGGAATCAAATAATCCAGTGCGGACATTTACTGGGGTAGACGAATGATTGAAATGGGGAATGTGAGTGGGGTATTTTGGACAGAGAGGTGAGCTGCAGGATAAAGGGCAGGATTTGTGAGAGAGTGGTAAGACCTGCGACGGTTTACAGTGCGGGTTGGAGAGACATGACCGATCACTGTATAAACGCAGAAAAGGCATGTATTTCATAAAGGCGCAAAAAAGAAAGTTTAACGTGGCTGAAATGAGAATTCTGAGTGGTGGAGGACTGGAGTTACAAGAAAGGATAGAGTTAGGAACGAGCATATGAGGGGAACGGGTGAGGTGGGACAAGTATAAACAATAGTATGTATGTAGAACGAGCATATATGGGGAAATAAGCAGGGTGGATTACTTAGGGACGAGGAGTACCTATGTGGGAAAGGGAGCGGGTGAAGAGGAAAGCAGTAGGATGGAGAAGGAGAGGAAGACCAAGACGTAAGGTGGAATGAAGACAAGGTGGCCGAGGATTTGCGTCAAAGGATGGAGAAGAGATAGGAAACCCAAGACGGAGATGTAGAGGAAGGGATTAAGGAAGGAAAGCCAGACCCCACTCAACTTGGGATTAAAATGCCGGCCAAAGAAGTAGGACTCACGGAAAAAATCCCGGGAGACTGAGGAAATTATCAATCAGATTATCTTCGGGAAAAAGGACAGTGACAAATTTTCGAAAGTTTCCTGGCATCGTTGCATATTTTGGTTATAGTTTATCGTAGTCGATTCGAATGTGCGCAGTAAGAGAACGCCTAACGTGCAAGTGTAATTTAGAACTTTTAAACAAAATGAGAAAAGATGGAATTTACAAGATTTCTCTAAATGAATACACAATGAAGATGAAACGGAATAAGATGGGTTTAGACGGGGCATGAAATTAATCAATTCACAGAGGTGCGTGAGGGCATGGAGAAATTTCGGGCGAAGGGAAAATTTTTCTTGCCAAGTAAGGAGGTGTCAATAATGTCAATGGGTAAAATTGGAAAAGCCGTACCAACGAACGGATTTTAGATTTAATGAAATGGATTCATGTTGAGTGGAGATAATTCGTGGAAGGAAAAAATTGGTGATAAAACTAGCTACTTATTTCTAGTAACGGTAATGCGTTGTTTTTTTTTACTTTAGAGTGACGAAGGATGGAATTGGGAACCGGGGAAGCGGTAGTGAAAGGATTTTCTGTGTGGAACGGAGAAGAATGAGAGTGAGTGGGAGGAAGCAGAGTTGAAAGGAGGTAATATAAAGGCTCAATTTAATTTAATTTATTTTTATGGCAATAGAGGGAAAATGAGAAAAAATAAAGCGCTTTCTATGGGGAATATCGAAGCTTTAATGACGAGGCAGTCCCCAGGGAATATCTTCATAGCTCAGACTTAGTTTTATCCCTTAAAAAAGGAATCAGAACGGGCAATTCTTCAGCCGTCAAAGCATCACCAAAAGATTTTATGAACAGGACACAAAGCCTAATAATGAGGTGAAGATTAGTTCTGATCCAGCAAAGGAGAGAGGTTGAGCGCGAAGACGTATCGTTAACGAGAGCTCTAACTGCATTTACGGGATAGATCGGAGAAGACTGGCAGTTCTTCTATTCTCGCTTCCTGAATTTTTACAAAAATGAGGTGGATTGAGTAGAAAGAACTACACTAATGAATGACTGGAGAGGCTTTTTCGAAACTTGAACCTAAATCAGGGAAGACAAGAACGGGTGGAGGACGGAGATTTTTGTATGAGGGATGCTATACTCACGGATGTAAGACAGAGAACTCTGAATATTTTTGCAAATGTTTTTAATCGCTATATTTAACTTATAAGAAAACTGAAATGTTGGAGAGGAATCGGGAAACTAAACGGGTAGACTGAAGACATTCCTGGGGAGAAGGTTTGGTTTTCCCACTAATATTTTTTCGTAACACTATAAGAAAATGGAATTTCCGAGCTATATCTAGAGGAGAATATCACGGAGATAGACACCGCTTTAGGCATCTATAATGGAAGTGGAACTGCTTACGTAATATACCACTAATAATGAAGTATAATCTACGACTAACATCCAAAACAGATGAAAGTCAATCGGAATGAAGACTCGATCTAGAAGTATATATATTCCGTAACGTGACAAGTGCAAGAATGAAAAAAATAATTGTAAACCGTATATATTTAGCTGCAAAGGGAATGTTTTAAGGAATGGATATTGCTTTTTTAAAGCAATTCTTAGCGTTCAACCGTCTTGAAAATATCAGTTAAAAATCCAATCTCTAAAAATCATTTATGTGATTCGATGGTCTTGGAAGCCTTAAACAACCCATATATAAAATATAATAATACCTATAATCCATCTCCATAATTTCTTAATCCCGTTAATTTTGCTATCGGAACTCTTGGAATGTTCCATTAATATCATCTTCATTAAAACCTATAGATTACTAGATACATATTCCCTTTTAAATAAGATCCACAATTATAAATCCCACGGCTTTATTTTTTTAATATTAGGTATTTCTTGATGATGAAGGGTAAACTACCGGTTAGGGTAGTTTATTGATAAACTCCAGATTGGAACTACTTAGGCCCACCTTAACAAAAATTCCTCTTAAACTATGAATACTTCCTAACACCTATCATTCTGTCTAAATATGTATTTTCCCCTCCATTACAGTCTTGAGTATTTCTAACATATATAGAAATTATTCAAAGTGATGATTTACTATTACATCTCAATGATGATGATGTATAGCAGATAAGTAATCCTCCTTATTAAGTCTCTATCGCGGCAAAAGACCCTTAAAGTTTAATTCAGTCCCTGTTTATAGGAAGTGTAATAAGAGAGGAAACAGTTACTAGTACATGCGTCGAAATGCACACGATGTTTCACTATTTCGGTAGACAAGTAATTATTCAGAGAATACTTCCAAAGATTGATTTTCCGGGAAATGAACGATACCATCAAGGAGGAAGATACCATCAAAGTAAACCTGTCCCAAAAAAGAACTCGCCTCATGTCAACCACGCAAGAGAATCACAAAATGAAAAAAAAGGAAAAGCCGGTTGAAAATATATCTTTCATTTGAAGTCCCAAGTATTTCTGCAAAAAAAGTTCTTCGAAAAATAATCACCTCACAAAAAAAAGACATACATCAGTCAGGCGAAAATTCATTGCAACATCGCAGGGAAAAGATGAAAAAATGCAAGCACTGAATTTAATTAAACTGATTAACTTACACTTGAGGTCCCTCCGATAATTTAACCGACAAAAAAATACCCGTCATTCGGACGTGGAATCTTTTTATGAAGCTCCCAAGAGAACTCCCATTCTGAAACGGAAAAAGAGGAAAATTCTCGAGCCCTTTCTTTCCGTTACCGAGCGTGTTCCGAAGGGAGCTTTTCATCCTTATTAGGGCGCGGCAGAAGCCTCTTTCGTTCCTGACGTAGTACTCGTTACGGGAATGTAACGACCGCCCGCGCAGCGAAGCTGAAATTTTCTCGGAATCCCAGTGATCCTCTTCTAAATTTAACATTTTTGCCCACGCCGCTTTGAAATCATTTCTCGCCACCATCAACAAAAAAGACTCAGGGATCGTAAAAGTAACGTGAGGATAAAAATCATTGCACTGCATTTCTATAGGTTGACCGGCATCTGACTTTGTGAGCGAGAGAGACTGAGGATGAAAAGCAGTCATGGAGGCCAACTGCAACTTGTGAGAGACAATGTGCATATATAAGCCCTCGACTCTAAACGAGCATCCAGGAATCAAACGCCACGAGGAATGAAAGTAGAACCCAAGCTCATCCCCGATGAATACCATTCATTTAAGGTTTCTGGAGTTCACCCTCCTTTCTCCAACGACCCTACTATTTTTATCGCAACGTCTGAGAAAAAAAAACAATAAAGCAACGCAAATTCTCGTTCGCTCATTACCATTCGCGGGAAATACTCGGTGTTTTTTTCCGAGGTACTCCGGCATGGTGCGTAGTTTCTTTTTGCAAAATAAAATGGACGACTTGAATTACGTCACCAAGGGCACCGCTGGGACGTTACGTATCAGAGTATTCTCGGCCTGACACGCAGGAATTAATCTTTCGTCAAAAATGAAGGCCGTGTGAATTCTACCGCGACGATCCAACTACGCATGTCCGCTCGGACGTGCGCCTCTTAACCGTCCCCACACTCCATCGCTAATGATGTCCTCTGGCTTCATCAACCCGCCCGCCACAAAGCCTTTGGGAGTGCCTTCACCCGCAAGAGAATACGACGCTCCAAGGCTCGCGAGTGACCGCGCTTTGCCACTCGCGAGCACAGGCGACATACGGCATATATAGCAAAGCGATCGAAGAGCGAGCCAGCGGGCAGACTGAATCATTTCGCGCCTGATGCAGCAGAGCCCGCTATATTTCTAAGGGTTCCGAGTTTAAACTCGACGGATAAACTGACTTAGGCATTCCTAGTGTTTAAATGAAATGAAAATGTCGTATTTTCAATGTTATTTCATGACGTGAAAGTGAATCGGGAAACCACACCATTCCTGTTAAAAAATACGATATTTTACGCAAAGGACAAGATTTCTTATTTTCTACAATAAATATTTTTGCAATTGGTATTAAGAACACGAGGGAATATTTTTCCAATTGTACACATGCGCCAAAATGCTGCATTGACGCGCTTATAAAACAAATTTTCCAATTTTTTCCGTCATTCCTCAGGGCAAAAAATCAATGGAATATTCGCATAATATTTTATTTTACGCATATAAAATATAATAATTGGTTCAACTGGAGCGTGAAATGAATGCCACCTCGACCGGAATTCAATTCTACCCAACTTTTCTTGTTTTAACGTTGTATTTTCAATTTTATATTTTGGCGCGGCTTCTCGTCACACTTTGGTTATTTTTATCTTCGTATTTTAGCGTGAAATGAGAGCGGAATCTCGTTTTCGAAAAATAAATATTTAGAAAGCGGAAGGGAATAATTACAAGGAAAAGTAAAAACAGCATGGTGATGCTAGCGAAAACTTTAATATGGAGCGCAATATAGTACTGCAGAGAAACTTGAGAGTATTTGAAGAAAGACGATGACTGAGTAGACAGACTTATAGGCGTGGACGTGAAGAGGATAAGGACATTGGCGGAGGGAAAAACAAACAGAAGGGGGTGGGGCGTGTTCGAGGAGTTGAGCTCCCGAAAAAAAAATCCAGTAAAGTGGATGGCGGAAATATCACGGGGTGTTGAATAACCTCGAGGATGGTTAGGCAAGCGAGACGTGGATGGTAGATGCGAGGACAGGAGTTCTTAGCACGCTCTCCGTAATAACATTTCGCCCGCCTTCGTTACTTCGCAGGTTCCAACTCTTGACGTCCTCCATTGCCTGTTTATCATACGACATTCTTAGGGCAACACCTGTACTAACCCCTGCCTCCCAAGGACCCTAACGCAGTCTTCGCTCCCGCAATGCTCCAAAGTGAGCCCTCTTAAGATCCCCGCTCCTTCTTCCAAGTGTACATATTTATGCAGCCTTCTATTTTCGCCGATTGTTCGGAACAAGTCGTCTTTGAATAAAATTCACTGAGGAGGCCGTGTCACGGTGGAATCTCGTAATGAAACAATATATAAATCATCACTTTGTGTATTTCTGCAAAATTGAGAGAGTACTAAGAGCAGGGCCGGTTTCGTGATGATGAGTATCGTCAAAAACGGCAGTGATTTCAGTGTTCTCTTTATTGCGTGGAAATAAACAAGGTGATAGTTTTAATAGTGTGGCTTCACGTCGACCTCGGTTATGGGGTCAATCCATTTAATGTTTAAGAATTTTCTGCGGTAGGTACCAAATTTACATTGTTTCCAATCTTCTTTTCTCTGATGCTGATTTTCTGTTTTTCACTTCCTTACACAAGAGTAGTGTGCTTCCTTTGCATTTATTTATATGCCCTTTTCCTCACATCCAAGTCAATGTTATTATGCGTATTACTTTTTCCAACGTTTTGTTTCTCACTGGTGATTCCTGGCCTGGCTCCACGGTTCTTCCCCTCAAACGTTCCTTCTGATCAGTCTTCACCAGACCAGAGAGATAGTTTAATCCTTCAAATATTTTTTTCTTCCCTAGTCGCCGGATTTCCTCGTCGGTGCCTCTTCCACTCCTCTCTTCCCTCTCAGTCTGTCTCTTCGCATATCCGCATGCTTTCTTTCTACTTTGATGTTATCCAGAATTTGCCTCCCCTTTACCCGCATTCCTTCCACCGTCCCTTCCACGCCAGTCACCGAAAATCAATCTCTCCTCCGGCAATGTCCAATCCCGTTCTTCTTTCTTTCTTATTATTATCTTTTCCACCAAGGCCCTTTTCTCCGCCCGTACTCCTAAAACATCACCTCGTTCCTCCCCTCAAATCTTTCTGCAGTTCACTCTCTCTCCCCGTCCTTCTCCACATCCACGTCCCAAGGGCCTCCAGTCTCCTTTCATCCTCCTACTCCTCCTTTACTGCCCAAGTCTCTTATGGATACGAAGTCACGCTCCATATGTAGCACTTTTCCAGTCCCTTCCTCAGATCCTTCTTTCATGTCCTACAGGGTAGCCATCTTTTCCCTTCGAATCCCTTTTTTGTCAATGGTATTCTTCAACTTTGAACGAATGAAGTACTAATGATTCTTCTACTTGGCTCCGTTGAGCAAGACGTATCCTCAGCTGTCAGACTCCCTACATACTCGAAACCCCCCCCCAAATTGCTCTACGCATTCGTCTTCCCGTCTGGTGTTAATTTTATCTCCTTTTTCTCCAATGACCATGCACTTAGTCTTCTCCTTGTTAATCTTCATTCCATATTACATGCTAGTCTAACGAGGTTAAAAAAAGGAAGAGGAAAAGGAATTTTAAATGGTACGAATGAAAATTGATAGTACAGAGGAGCCGAAGAGTGATGACTGCGATTAAAATTATCACAAGCATTAGTTTTCCGTGTGCAACACAAACCGACATCTTGACGGGCAGACTGCAAGCTAATCTGTTAACTGTTCCCAATGGTACTATATTTCACCATCGTTACCTCCGTCTTGAACGTCGTTTCTGAATTTTCCTCTCCCTGGGGACGATTGCAAATTTACCCCCCCCCCCCATCTCCATCCACTGTGGAGAACCTCCCTGCACACAGCTTCTTAATAAGATACTACTGCCCATGCACGTAAAGCCCATTCATACTGGAGGAGAGCTTTACATTACCTATCGGCGATGTAAACTTTGTTATGCAGGTGAAAACAAAAGCGAGGAGCACTGCACAGATGAACATTTTTTCAAAGAGTACACAGTCTCAGTATCTGAAGAAATATTTTATTGGAACTTTGGCCTTAAAATCAGAAGATTTTTTTGACTCCATCCTTCCCTGTCTACTGTTAATTCTCAGAGCCTGCTTCCTTCCGACTTCACTATTCATATTACCCAGGTAATAATTGTCCTTCGACCTTCCTCGTGGGGCGCATCATTGATTCTATTGAATTCATTAGGAAATTATTGTGTCTCAGTATGTGTGCCCGAACCATAAGGGTTTTCGGTTGGAAAACTACTAATTGAACTAAAAATTATGGATATCCGAGTTTGAACTTCAGCTACAAGAAACCGGCCCAATCAATATCAGCTTGATTGGTGCAAAATTTTAGCTTGTATTATTCTTCGTTGAATGGTATATGACAAAATTTTTTTATCGCCTTTCCTTTAAATGCTATTCGGGAATAAACAAATAGTGTCCATTTTTTCGCCTTCCGGCGCAAACCCAAAATTTTAAACCTCTGTAAAACCACTAGAGAGATACCTGTTAACATCAAACTTTATTGGATTAAATCGTTAATATGTTTGGCAACCCTTATGCTCTTTAAATTAAGACAAAAGAAGTTGTTGTAAATAATGTATAGTATCTTATTATCGTCACCGGGTAATCGTCGAAGTTTTCGTCGTTGTAAAGGTGAGAAGAAAAATGTAAGTGAGTACCTTGGCAATTTCTACTTATACCTATTTTTATTTTTTCTCGGGACCGTGGTTTGAGAATTTTGTCGCCATCTGATGGTGTCGCTTTGCAACGAAAGCATGGTCGTGAGAAACAATACAAACATATGTGTAAAATTGCATAAGTAAAAAAGAAGTAAATACGTACGTTTCCTCATGCTTTATTCAACTCACTTAAATCAATGAGTGGGTGCCAAGTTTACACGGCATAGATCCTCGTGGGGTGTATTTGAACTGAGATGGCCACTTCAGGGAACACTTTTGGAAGTAAGCGATAAAATTATTTTCTTCATTCAAAACAAGACTGCAATTTTACTGGAAAGGCAAGTAGTCTAAAAATTCCGTAGTAAAAGATACGTACCTAATTCGAAGTGGCAGAAAGCGGTTTAAAAAAATGGAAAATTCGAATGAAATAATACTAAATTTTTTGTGAGATTATGTAAGTGATGGTGGAAAATTGTAAAAAAAAAAAAATGGGACCAGACGTCAAATGCCGAGATAAGTTTACTGGTCATCAATGAACCGGTGAGCTCTGAGAAAATTGAACCAAAAAGAATATTAAACTCTCGTGCGTGTCGAGGCATAGAGTCAGCCTGAGAGCCATCCGATTCGCCGCATCCGTTTACGAGTTTTGCCCTTCGATCTTTCCAAGGTAAGACCCATATAACCATTCTTCAGCCGGATACAACTTCATAAATGACGAACGGCTATTATACTCAAGTGTATGTTGTGTACCTACCTATTCCATCTCTGAACCAACCTCAACTTGTTTTTTTTTAAGTTCCACCGTCGCAAGAAGGGACAGAACCAAACCGCTGCTCGCGTGGGAACGGAACGGGGGAACGCGGCGGCGATTCCATACAAACTTTTCCGATCAGACTGTCTAACAGATAGATGTAACATATCATTTTTTCCTCGGACAATCAGAGACCAGAATAAATATGACCACATACTCGGTTAGGGTAACTGATGTATATATGTAGGTATAATATCTTGCATGTTTTGCAATTGAATGTTAATTGATTTCGTTCCCACGTGACATGTATTTTCTTTTATCAATGGAATTTTTTCCTTGTAATTAGTTTCTCTCCATGCGATTTATAACTAATACATGCATAAGTTCACTGTGGAGACCGTCACTTGGTGGAATTTCATGACAGAGCGATGATTTTTTTAATAACTATTATATTTCTACAAAAGATGCGAAAAACAAGGCCGGTCTCGGCGATGACCGCCATCATCTGGTCAATGATCGTCACCAGGGAACCGGTCGAGTTTTGTATCTTTTGCGGAAATATAATAGTTATTAGAAAACCATCACTCTTAATATATGCACGTTTGGTGATGGCTCACTCACCACCTACCACGCGGCTTGCAGGACGTTACGTGGACGTAAACAGTGGTCAAAATATATTTGTTTAAAATTTAAGACAGAAGCTTTCGGGCTTGGACTAAAAAACTTTAAGTCTCTGATTTTTCCGCGGTCGCGAAATCGGAGGGAGGTTTTCACGCGAGGATTCCAAGTGGCAGGTTTCGGGAATCCTTCCGAATTTGGGTTTCGTGAAAATCGCGACATCGCGAACGATTGATGAAAATGATGATCCAAGACACCACCTCGATTTCGGGGACGAGAAGGCAACCTTCGATTTGTAAAACCAATCCTACGCAAATGGGCGTCTCTCGTGTTTCATTTTTCCAAACGGGGAGGAGGATTCACTCGGGAAGCGTCGCAGGGCTTCAATTTTTTGACCATCTAAAAGATTTAAGTTTACTTGTTTATTTCAAAGTATGGATAGCATGACATATCTTACAG
>WURS02000223.1:0-12863 GCA_011762765.2 Rhinocypha anisoptera
CCTCCAGAATTGGACCCACCCCTTTTTCTCCAGGGGAGACCCTCTGTCCTACGTCATGCTTTGCGCGGTGACTCACTTCGTCTTTCTTTTGGGTCTTTGAGTCCAACGCCGAGAGTCGTCTTTGACTTCAGCATCTTGTTAAAATTGCACTTACTGGGTGAAAGCGCGTTTAGACGTCGCCTGACTGGTACATCAACGGAGGGAAAACGATTACTAGATATTATGTTTCGTATAGAAGAATAAACATTCATGAAAGTGTCAAAATGTGTTTCATGTGCAGCAAAAAGTATGCTCAACATCAAATGGTCATTATTTTCATTGAGACGCGTCTTAAATGTTAAGCTAGAAAAAGAAAATTGATAATCTTAGAATTCTGATTGATTGGTTATGAATTCAGAATAAATTTATGTGTATTCCATAATTATTTTAACTAATTTGGGATAGATTATACAGTTATGAGGTCGGCCTAGAATTTTAGTTTATCAAAGTTGAATTTCAACTGTTTTTGCTGTTAGAAATCATTACGGCCTTAAATAGCCAAGTAAGTCTTTAATGGATGTTGCATTGCTCAACAAAGTAAAGAATGAGAGAGAGAAAATAATGAAAAGTTAGTTAATTTAGTAGTACTAACAAAAAGAAGATTGATCACTAGCGTATCATTTAAATAAAGATCATATTATATTAATTATTAATAATCCATTCAAACCACAAGCAATTCGATAGATATAAAATTAAGTCCAATAAACGCTTTAAAAGCGCTCGAATGTAAAATACCAAGTAGGGGTAAAAATATTGAACAATATACAAATGCATCGTCTTACTTATGGAGACTTGGCTTACCAGATTTACCTTAGGCCGACTAAGGTAAATCTGTAGCTTTTTTCTACTAAACATGAAGATGAATGTAACCCCACTAAAATGGAAAAAAAGGAAAATAGGGCGCCTTGTGATTATGCAACACGCATTTCATAAGTACACCGCGTGTTGTCTATAACACAGTGGGCTCATATTCAAGCAGAGTGCGCTAGCTTGTGATTCAAGTCACTACGGGGTAAGCAAAATTTTATACCCAAATTTTTATGTTTAATTGCAATATTTAGCAAATTTTTAACTAAATTATAAATTACAGCCAAATATGCGAGATATTTATCAGTCAATATTTAATTTCCTCGCAGAAAATTCTGCTATATGCTCAAGCTGAAGTAATTGAAAGGAGATCTTTATTTTGTTATGTAACCAGGCATTATAACAGCGATATATTCAGAGACTTCAATTTAACGACTACAATAACTAAATGAAAAATTAAAGAGAACATCTACGCTTGCGATTTCCTATCATATACAAGGAACAAAGTGAACCAAGAAATAATATGCGATAGTTTGGGTGATGGTACGATCGGGTGGCTTGAGAAGTGAGAGTCAGTTCGGTTGACAAAGGTTTATTTGGTTAATACAACATGTACATTCTTAGCGATCAACACACTGCCCGCTCACTGCTGTTTCACTACTAGTCGACCCTCTCACGCGAGAAGTTTTTATATTCCGCGGCGTGGGGGTCTATCTGATGGGCCTCTCTCTCACTCTCTCCTCTGCTGCATTTCTGTGCGTCGTCATTCGACTCCAATTTACGCGGTTGTCTGGGCGCAGCTATTTGATGGTAGGCCTCCTACCACCGATATAATAGCAACGAGGTACAAAACAACCTTACCGAAATTAATTTGGAAATTTGGAATCAGTACTTATACAAAAATAATAATTTAGTATGCTATTATTTAGCAGTCTTTTTCCTTATATAACAAATGGAAATTATTGATTAACTGATTATACCCTAGGATTAGTAATATTCTGTAAGATTTCCCATGGAAACAGGGAAGTACCGTCAGTGTCTCTTAAAGTGACCAAAAAATAAAATTGTAAAACCATAGATATCGTGTCTCTATTTTTTGCATATTGAGACATTAATACCAGTAGGCGATTTACAGCAGCCTATGCGATGACCTTGGATGGCACTGAATTGCACCAATGGGAATTTCTGATAATTTTATTTCTTTATAGGATAAATAGAAAAGTTCCGGCATAATATATTATATCTCGTTATCCATACTTTATTTATCTGGATACAATTTTTCCAGATCCAAAAAATTAAATCAAATGCCTCCTTCATCACTTTTCCGTATTTTTCAGAATATATACTCAACTCATGGTCTTTCCATTAACTTAACCATCCATTAATCTCTCTATCTTCTGTTGTTTAATTGGACTTCCAGTCAATGTCAAATACTTAATCTTGAGTTTATTTTCCAAGTTCATCTCATTACATTTCCTATAATACGAGCTAATTCGTGATAGTTATCATACATTTGGAGTATCTTCTTAATATAAGCAGTCATGGACTCGTTACTTACGTATTCTAATGTAACATGAACGTATTTCACAAATGCAATTCAGCATTTACCTCCTAGGTCTTGGACTTGATAAATTTTATCCTATTCTTTAATGCTGTCCTTACCGAACTAATGAAAATTCCTTCATTTTATTCTGATTCCCCATGGATTGACTTCCACCTAGCATCGAAAACTTCTTTCGTGCTCTACGTAGCAAATCAGCAGTTCTTTTTTTCTGATTTGACTAGTCAAAAGGTTCAATTGGTTATTTCATCTCTTTGGCCTCAATTTATTCAGAAATTTCAACGGTGACCTAAATCTTTCCTCCTATGTCTGAGCCTGGTTCTCCGCATCTTCCATTCCTGGATATATTTTTTTCACTTACCGCCGCATAAATCCAATTTATTTCGAACCTTTTGTCTTTTTCGCCTTCAGTGTCTCTGGTTGTAAGTAATTTCTTGTACAACTCAGGGTTGTAACTTGGATCTTTTTCCATCGCATTATTCAAACAAAAATTATGTACTTTTATATTATGTCATATTCTCTTTTATATTTTTTGGAGAACAGGTGGAGATTTTCCTTTGCCCTTTGCGTAGAGTCTTCTTCCCCTCTATCTTACATACTTCCTCAATTTCACATTCCATTATTTTTAAAGTTAAAGAAAAGATGATCATGTTACTGATTTAAGAACGTTATAATTGCAAATGATCAAAATCACAGTATATGTTTCCTTTTTCAGTTTCATCAAAGACACTGCCCAATTTAGTTTAATAATTTACGAATAGTTTATAGAGTTATTAATGTCCTTATTTTCGCTATAATATGAGCCACGATATCACCCGTTTCTGTCAACAATTTCATATATGTATGCAAATATTGAATTATACCTTTGTTGACAGCAAGCCAATTTGTAAATATCATGTGGTTTATAATAAGCAATATTTTCACAGAAAGAGATAATATTTTAGTGCATTAGTTGATATCCCATTTTCATTTACACATTACCCATTGCTTTCCCCAAATATCTAGCTTTCGTCTTGAGCAACCTAATCAAATGATAAAAGTAAACAAACTTTTTATTGACAAAATTCAGTATTTAGAGGAAGTAAATAGTTAAATAAATTCGATAAATATAATTTGCATAATAATTTAGAAATATAAACTTTGAATATACTTTAGTTGCAAAAAAATTGGCCACACTTCAATTATATTTTCAATACTAAGTCATTTCAAATTTACAAATTTGTATCAGTTATAATTTTTCCATCACTTAACACTAAATCAAACTGTTGTGGTACAAAATTACGGATTTTTATTTTCTATTTATACAAGTTTTTTAAATTGGACGAAAATATCGAACTCCTAGGATCCTCTATGGCTGCTCCGAATTTTCCAATAGTTAAATAAAGGATTTAATATTAAAGGATAGGAAAGGATAATGTTAAATGGTTAATAAAGGTTAATGTTAAAATATTAACATCTTTTCAAAAGTCATTTCATATCAGAATTGTAACAAACATGATTAATAAATTTCTTCCTTATAAGAATTACAGCCACTAGAATGATAATGTAGCAATAATTGACTCAACACGCCAAACATTACCACAACCACAAAACACTGCATATCCCGATTCATTTAAATTCAAACTTTCGAAGTAATAACTTCTTAATCAATATTTTTTATCAAACTACCTTTTTAACTATTAAAATCAATCACAAAGCTATAATTTATTATCAAACAAAATATCAGCGTCTATTTCTTAAAATTTCTTTCACTATCAAATTGAAATGATTGCGCTTTTATATTCAGATTGTCGTTTATAATTATTCAAAGCTCTCAAGTTTTTCGTCGCTTTCCTCAAACGCTTGTCAATTCGATTGGCAATCACGCACACAGATTATAGAACGTGAAACAGCAAATAAAATTTACTCTTAGATTTAATTGGAATCGAAATTTGTTCCTATAAGGCTAATTTTAAAACTATCAAAACAAGGGATAATTTCAATTTCTCATGTTTTATACAATTAAATAAGTAAGAATTGGATGACTTTTTTGCAATGAATCATATGTCTTCAAATTGTATGTTGCCATGTAAATTCACTTATTGTTAATAACTGTCGATCAAATATGGCAAAGAGGAGAAAACTAACGAAAGAATCAGAAGATAAGCTGTTACTGCTACAACGCTTTACAAGTTACCATCTACACATTCCGTCAAAGAGGATATAAAGAATATAAAATAAAAAATGATCTTTATGCGGCAAAATCTCTATTCATTATATCCTAAGACTAATATGATTGCTTTAATCAAACAGAACATTGATTGTGAGGTTAAGAAATCATCAGAGTTGAGGCAAAATGGACGGACTTTTATTAAATACCTCTTAATGACTCGATCACTTGTCACAGCTCAAGTTCAACTATAATATGATATATTTATTTGTTGAATTATCGTCGAAAATTCTGAAGGTGAGAAAATATAGGGAATTAGAAAATAAAAGAGAACGATATTTTTTCCTTAAGTCTTTCCAGGAATTTCGTACCTTCCATGTTCATGAGCCTCATAAAACACGGCAGACGGAGTAGCCTTAAAGAGGTTAATGGGTGGTCTAGGAACGGGGAGCTCACCTGACGACTCCTCGCTCGATAGATACTCTGTTTGCGCACGCTCCATGGCCTTGCATTTCGCATGCCCAGCCGGATTCCCTAGCCTTTGTCCTTGCCCAGACGTACGTAACACCGGCCACAGTTACGCGTCATTCGTCAGTAGTCAGCCACTCCCTCGCATCTCTAGACAAAATATATTATCCCTTTTCCATAGAAACACCAGTGGAACCAAAACGTTTCCTCCTCATTGGGCAATCATTCCTCACAGAGTGAGAGAGAGAGAGACCAGAATAATCAATGAGTTTGTTTCCCCATAAACAAAAGTGCTTCTTCAAATAGGGATGAGAAATTGAGGCGCTCTTTTACGAAGAGAATGAATAGTATGATAACCATAGATACGAAACGACAAAGCGATTAATCATGCACGGCTTTGCAATAATTCCCTTAGTCATATGGCGATACATGAAGGAGTAAAACAATGTCTTTAGGCAAAGAATAGCTTTCATTCAGCGAATTTAAGAAAAGTTAACGCGACGTTATGTTAACTTTAAACGAAACTTAAGTTAACGTCAACGTAACATGTGTAAATATATGAAACATTTTCAATCGCTTTCCTACCATGAGCCATGCATTAAATATCCGGAAAAGTTTCAATTTATTAATGAAATTCAGAAGAATATGAAAATGAATGATAACAGATTAAGGTTGTTGAAATATTCGCGCACAGCGGTTGTATCCTCGATAATGTGAAGGTCTCGTGGAGACAGCCTAATGTTCAAAACCAACTAATGTTAATATCATACTTCAGCAATGGCACCACACCAGATCGCATTTAAACCAATGCTGTAGTTGGTTGAACATGCTAGGAAAATAAGAACCTTGGCCGAGTTTTGCCGGTTCTTATTTTTCCAATCAAAGTTTCGTTTCAAAGAACATCATCACCTGATGATTGTTGTATTGCAACGAAAGCATGGTCTTGAGAAATAAAAATACAAGTGGAAAGTGTTAAGCTTCTTATTTTCCAAGTTCTCCAACTATGAAAGATTTCCACAAAGCTACGCCTGAGACTGTTTCCTAATTCTTTGTTTTGTCTTTCTGTGTATAATATGCTCGTGTGAGACCATGGGCGTGCATGTACGCCAAACACGCGGCTAAATTGCTTGGATTGCCATTTACTTGGACCTCGCGAAGCTCTTCTCCTGATCGCGAACTTCGCTTTCTCCTTTGCAGGACATCCCGATCCATGTGACAATGCTGAGTTTCCTCCTGATCGCCGCCGACCGCCACCGCCTCCTGATGAACCCGATGAAGCCACGACTGCCGCCTCTCTTCTGCTCCCTCTCCTCCTGGCTCCTAGCCCTCTGCATTGTGTTGCCTTATCCCATATACACCACTTATTTGGACCTTGGGGTGAGTAGTATCGCGATCCTTGCAATAATTTCTGCGTGTCGTTCCTTGATTTCATTAATTAAAAAAACCAAGGCACGCCATAGATGGTTTGACTGCAAAGCTCTCTTTTCCGATCCAATAATGTTAAGCTTTCCCTCTAGTGGCTGATGAACGTCACATATCCCTCTCTACATGTTGTGCCTCCTGATCATATATATATAATCGAGGCACCTTCCGTTCTAATTTATATTCCATACGAGTTCATCACTAGGATTCCTTCATGCATACACCCATCCTTCCATCCATAGAGAAATTATTTCACGGAGTGATATCTGTTTCTATTAACAGCTTCAGTGAGTAAACATACCTTAATATTAAAATATGACTTTATTCAAGCACCGTTAATGACGTACATAAAGTAAATGCATATAAATCTAATATAAATTGATACTTTCACAAAAGCTTAAAATAACAGTTAGGTAACTCATTATCAAACATCGGCGCCTTTTCCCCCCCCAAAATGTATTATATATTTAAAAAATGTCAATACATCAAAATATATTTTCACAAACACCTATATATATATATATATATATAAGCTTTTTTTTAAAAAAAGGCAGAATGTACGAATGTAATCATTGTGTAAATAATTTATGTTGTGGCAATATCAGTAGTGACAAACATATCTCATAAAAAATATGTCTTAATATGTATATGCAATACGTAACCTCAATAGTCAATTGCCACGTCAAACAGATGACCTGCCGTCAGTGTAATCAGTAGTCATGGAGGAACGTAGAAGATCCTGGCGTTTCATAGAAACGGCGACATACTCATTTTTAGATATTATAGTACTTAACATTTCCGATCGGGTTACCCGTTATTAGTAAGCGATTCATGCGGATAAGAACAAGCACGGTTACTGCGTCTGCTTCTGCGGGAGAGCTATTCATCTTTCCCGACGCAATCACGATAAGTCGCGATAACACGATCAGCTTTTGGGCTCAGGAGGACGAACACAGCGAATGTGACCAAGGCGACTCATTCAGTCCTGGGCGAGAGAACGTTTCCTCGCAGGAGTAACAAAGAGAGCAGCGGACAGTACACACGCGCGCGCACCCCAGGTGAATTTTCACGGATTATTTCGAATTACTCCTTAATACCGGGGGATTACTGGTGTGAAATATGTTTCGCAATATGATTCGGATCACTGCTGTGGAAAACTGCCTGCTCATGCAAATGCCACTTTATGGCGTCGCTGTAAAGGGGACAATAATGACCATTGTGCGTCCTCGTGTGGGGGAGGGAAGGGGGGGGGCGCGCCTGGCACGGCCGCTTATCACCCCCGCCATATAATGAGAGAGAACGGCCCGACGGCGTCATGGTGATCGCGGAACGGTGGACACGGGAGTGGTTCGCGGACAAAAGGCAATCGCATATTGCGAACCAGTTCTCGTGTTTTTCTCTGTTTTTTTCCCCCCATCTTTCTCTCCTTTTCTAATTTTTCGAAGCCCCCCGGGGACGCCACAAAAAAAAATATGACGGAGGGAACAAAAAAAATATTATGTGCTACCGGAACACCAGGCCTGGGACTCATCCCTTCGCGTTTTAATCTCGGGGAGAGATACTTTGCGTGGGCATCAGCCAACGGCAGACTCTTGTACCCGGCCGTACGTCGTAGATATATGTAGAGGTGCCAAGCTGCAAAATATTCCGCCATGATGCGCGGCAAGAAGTTTTCTCTTTTTTTTCCGTTGGCACTGTGACCGTGACGCACTCGAGGGGCATTTAGTTTCATCTTTTTCTTCGTTCTCTCTCTTGACGCACGCGGGTGGAAATTGCGTCCTTGACGTTCTCCTTGAGAGATCGGTGAGAGGAAGCGTAGCTATGAAGACCGTGGAACGGGCGATGAAGTAACAGAGGAATAGCTCGAACATCATAAAGAAAGTGAAGAAGGTAGTACAGGAAAAAAAATTACCTCACTGTGTTAGATGGACGTGAAAGCGGTGTCAGGTAAGGGAAAAGAATTAAAATCACGAGCCATACAAATGAATGACTCGTCGGACGTGCTTTTATAATTAATTTTGTTACATTGTCTATATTCCGTTTCTTTTATTCGCGAGGAATCCAAAAAATGTGTTAATTAAAGATAGGGATTTTTTTCGGGCTTCTCCTTTCAACGGTATCTGGATAATTTTGTGTGCGATAATCCTACGTCATCTTCAGACCCGACTATACAAACGGAGAAATTTTGAAATTAATTAAAACTCTTAATACGTGAGAAGCTAAAATGCCTTTCTCATAATTTTACAGGTGTCAATATATCGTTTAATATAAATTCGGGCAAGATATCACGTTATTATTTTGACATGAAAATCGTGTGTAAAAGTTTGGATAAATATTGTTGAAGCGGTTTCTCTTCATACGACTAAGAAGCTATAAGTTTTAAAATATTTTTGTAATCACGCCGCTCTATAATTTGGATTCGGTATGTAATCGAGTTTTAATTTCTATGATTACTACTCGCTTCAGGAAAATAAATCAAGACATCACACCTAGCTCATGGATATTGATTATCAGATGCAAGAAAACTTATAGTAGCCCGGTAGCCCAGTACACCTCTATAGGATACGAGCGTACTCCAAAAAGTACCCGACTTAATAAAGCAAATGCAAAAATTTCCAAAAAATTCCTCTTTACTCCTCAATACAGTATAATACACCTTTCTTCTTGATGCTTCAATTTCAATACTCAATAGCTTCATTACCTCCCTCACAGTATGATTTGTCGAGCCATACAAAATAAGTATCAACAGCAGCAATTACGTCTTCATTAAAGGATTTTTTTACCACTAAGCCATGTCTTCAAGTCTAAAAAGATAAAATTAAGGAACGGGGTTAAATCTGGTGAATAGGTTACGTGAGAAAGCAATTCTAACTTTAACTCACTAATCCTCATCATCGCGGTGACTGATGTGTGGGTCAGTTCCTTGTCTTGATGAAAAACACTTTCTTTTTTGTCAATTCCAACAGTTTTTACTTGTTTCCAACATCCAAACGCTGCAACGATTTTACATTATGCTCGCCGTTAGTTGTTTTTTTTTCTTCTTTTTAAAGATAACCAATAAATATTTTGACAAGCTAATATTAGAAAATTTAAGTTATGAACTTGCCAGCGGATGGAACTGTCTTCGCCTTCTTCGGAGTCGATTTTCCATCTTCAGTTCATTGTTCTGACTTTTTTCATCTCTGATGGGAAGGGATGGACCCCAGTTTCATCCATGGTTGTAAATAGTCGCAAAAATTCGACTATATTGTACTTAAACATCACCAAATAATCAAATGTAGCTTGATAACGACGTTGATATATTTCCCGTATTGTTCCATTGGCATTAAACGCGGTAACAATCTTGTGCAAAGCTTTCTCATTACCTCATGCGCTTTTTTAAATTCCTACCACCTCTGTTAATTCGCGGACTTTCAGTGTACGGTCATTCAACACCAATTTTTCGATTTCTTGTTCTTCATTTCTGATGTGCTAACATAATTTGGCTTAAGTGCTCACATTAGCAGCTCGTACGGCCTTTTCCAAATTCTGCAACACATATACTAGTTTACCGTTATAAACATAGGCAAAAATACTCCCAGAGTAGAATCCAGTTTGACTTTGATATTGGTAAGGGAGAGACATTTCGAATGAAAGTATTGTATCACGTAACCGTGAACAATTTTTGCCATTTTTACAAATTCACTGAAATTCACTGAATTGATGACTGAATATTTTATTAAATGACGAGTTGTCTTGAAACGACATATTTAAACCTATTATAATCGTTTACTTTCTAGCGATTTAAACTTTTTATATAAGAGCCGTTATGTGCCAGGTTGGGTACGTTTGGGACTGCCCTCGTAGAGGACCATAGGTAAAAATTCAGGCTGCCTTTGGACAGACTCCGCTTTACCGAACCCGTGAGTAAAGTTCCGGGAACCAGATTTTCCAAAGAAACTGAAGGCGGTGTAGGGTAGGGAACTGATTGTCCTACCATGAATTTGAAAGAATTACTTACTACAGAGAACGTACAAGATCAAGTCCCTCCTCAACTATAAGGATCAACCTTTAGGGTGACTGTTCCCGAGTGGTCTACAAGCATTTCAACACTTTTTGATTCATTAAGGAAACAATATGTGAAAACGGTCGTATGGAGCATGGTAGGAGTGTTGGGAAAGCAGACCAGAGAGAAGAATAGAAGCCGTCGAAACATTGTGCTGGAGGAGGATGATGAAGATCAAATGGACGGACAGAGTGAGGGGCGAGAAAGTGTACAGAAGAGCGAGAGAAGATAAATCAGTTTGGACTACGATGAGAAAAAGAGGAACAAAGGTGGTTAGGAAACACGCTGAGGCGTAATGGTTTCGTGAAGAATATAACAGAAGACCCCGCGGGGAAGGCCAAGAGAAAAATACATTGAGTTAGCACTAGATAGGACAGGATGGAGGGAACTAGGCTGTCTGCAGGAAGGCTGCAATCAACCAATCTTCGGATTGAAGTACTAATGATTGCTGTTGTGGTTTGTTGGTGCAATTTCCTAACATATTTTAACCAGTTGAAACATACTTTTACAGGCTCTCACGAGGCTAAACTTCCTCCCTACCCTTCCATTCTAATCCTTGTTTACCTTTCCTCCCAATCTGAAGAGCCTGATAGTCCTTGACTTGAATTCTTTTTAATGAAAATGAAATTACATGCTGAGGTACGTTTAATTAATTAACTCATGCAAGAAAAATGTAATCCTCGGAGGAACCAATTAGGAGATGTAATAGGTGCTCCAACGAAGGAGTGATAAGGAAAATCCGATGGCTTTTCCCCGAACTTCCGCGCGTCGATCCCATTTGTAAAAACGCACGCACTCGCTGTCATCTCGTGGAGATTTTCGTCTAATGGAGGAGTGGACACGGAGGGGAGGAGGGGCGATGGGGAGATTGAGCAGATCTCTCACAAGCGCGAATATTTTTTTTCCTCCTGTTCCAGATTGAATAATAAATGTGGGGGGGGGGGCGGACCGAAAAAGGAAGAGCGACGGAATAATTAAATGACGGGGGTTGGGGGACGAGGAATCGCGACAAAACACACACTCCCATGACGCACTCGGGTGGAATTAGGGAAGCGAGAGTGTCGGAAGCGGAAGAAGACAGCGAGGGAACGGAATGGGATTCGCAGAAGTAAGGCAGAGACGAATTTGTGCAACAAAAATGGGAGACAATAAAATTGCGAGGTTAGGTAATGAAAGTAGGGAGGCTGGTCGTTTCGAAAAACAATCAATACGGGTTTCCAGGTTAAAGGGAACTAACTCTTCCTTGCCTCACGGACCGTAACAAGTAGATCGGGAGTTCTAAGGGAGAGGGTGTCTTTGTGTGTGTGTGTATATATATATATCGTGTGTGTATATATATATATATATCGTGTGTGTATATATATATATATATGGACTGTTAAATTTTACCTCCTGGCGTTTAAAAATTCATAGACTTTGAGTTCAATTACCATAGGAATTCGGAATATAAAACATCTTTTTATGTTTTCGAGTTCAGTCTAATTGCGCCTCTTTATTTTCCGAAGTATCAATTAAATCTCATCTAAATGCACAATGTACTGAGTACCGGATGAATGGCCATTAGATCTTATTAAATCCGTCCTTCGTCAATGTCCTCGGACTCTTCAGTAAATAAAATTTGTTCATTAGGGTAATTTAGTGTGAAATTCGATGCAATCAACCTTAACTATAATCTGGAATAAAGCCTAAGCCGCAACCCCTGTGCGATAAAATCCAAAATGGACTGATAATCAAATCCGAAAAATCTTACACGAATCATTCAAATCAATTTGGGAATGAAATTAATTTAATCTTACGACAGTTAGTCTACTTGTATTATTTAACATTTTAAATTGTGAAAAGTGAGTTTCCAGAATTCTGTGACGGCTTACGAAATTGCTGAAAAATTCACATAATATAAAGTAACATAGAAGTATCAACATAAGCTGCAGAATATCAAATTTTAACAATGCAATCGATTTCAATAATAATATTATTTTTATGAATAAGGCATAACATTTGTCACATATTATTCAAATCATTTATAATTAATAACTCAACGAAAAGGACACTTAATTTTACAGCCAAAACTTATTTTTTAATATTTTCGGTGACAGAAAATTTTAATTAATAGTCATTAAAATTTAATTAAAAATACCAGTGCTCTGTATAAATAATAAAGTAAAGGATGGCAAAAGACATAAGTTTTAATATTCTGCATGGTAATATTAAATATTCTCACACATTTTGGAAATAATTCCTCTTAATTTTATAACTGACTACGAATCCTTTACTTGCAAATAATTTGTTGGAGTCCATTTTGAAAAGGGTTCACACTAATGTATATTAGATATACATATGTATATATAATATATATATAAATATATATATAC
>WURS02000234.1:0-29224 GCA_011762765.2 Rhinocypha anisoptera
GCGACAGGGAACAGTGCAAAAAGAGAACAAAGAAGAGACACAACCGTCGAGACACGGTGCTGGAGACACTCCCCTACCCTCCCACCCCCCCCCTCCCCCAGCGTCCATCCATACAACCTCTGCCGGGATAACGTGCCAAGTTATAAATCAGTATGTAAGCCCACGACGTGTTGGTATGCGACTGATAGAGGCAAGGAAAAGAAATGCTCAAGATTGGCCTTTATCTTTCTGAGTAATTTCGTTGAGTTTTTACTATTTGTGAGGACCCCATCACTGACGTATACTTATAACATATAACTGGTATCACGTGTAGGACTAGGGCGGTCTAAAATGAGTGAATTCACTATTCCTCTCCGTGGAAGGAATCGAAATACTTGTGCTAGATATGACAGAGTTTCTGGTTGGAACCAAGAAGCAATTGTTATCGAATTATTCCGTAAGGTATTATATCAAATTTTGTTTCTTTTTGTTAAATACTGGAAAACTTTCTAAATTCATTGATAAATTACTGAACTGGAGTTCACCAAGTTATTTTCATTTCCGTAATGGATAACTTACACCATATCACGCCAGCTAATATTACTGTCATTGATAAATGTTATGCTGTTCATTTATTACAATTGGGAATTATGTATTATGATTAGAAGGTATAACTTGTATCTTAGTTAGAAACAATGACCATAATTTATACATTAATAATTAAAAGGAAGGTAATTTTTATATGTGGTCGTGTATAGAAGGATCAAGTAACAAATTTTGTTATAAAGTGGACAGAGTAGGACTAATGAAGACTTCTCGTTCATTTATAAGGGCGATAGAAAGTCGTTGGGTGAAATAAGAAGGGAAAGAGAGGGTACTATTAATTGTGCTAGTACTATATACTCATAGTACATTACAAATCTACGACTGATAGGTAGAGCGCCCATGAATGGCTGTATAGCACTAGAAGTCTGGATGTTTTTTGCAATCTCAGGGTTAAGGATTAACGTCGTTCAAGAATATACTTTGTTCAAAGGGTAAAAGTAACACTCAAATGATAACAGTTATTCTAGCTATCTACTAGGACGGACTTATCAGTTTCGTGAAATACAGAGGAGAGCGTTTATGATTGGGATAGGTAATATTGACGATAAGCATTACATCAACTCAGCACAATTAGAGGAATCGTGGCGAGCGTGACGTATGTGAGTCTACGATGGATGGCATCACTCGTGATGTTCGCAATGTGAACACGAAAATCGCAGCGCGATTCCAGAAAAAGCAAAGCATATACGTATGTGTACAAGAATCAATACCCCACTGTTAACAGTTGACGGTGTGAATATGGGAGGGGGGGTTTGAAGTGTTGTGATAAAACGTGAGTTAGATTGCGGCTCGGGAAAAGTTCAATCACGTGGCATACAAGCAGCACCCATAGTGCATTGACGACATGTGTACTCTCAAGTCGACTCTCCTGGATCACCCTCCTCAGAATAGATTTCATCAAAGTACTAGCACTTGGTGCAACTAAACCTTTACAAAAGATTACAAACCAATTGTCAGTTTTCAATAAGAACTTCTAAATCTTGTCGTTTTTTTTCAGGTATTCAGTATTCGGTCATAAAATTCACCAGACACAATTGAAAAAGCCTATTTAAAAACTATAAACGGGAATCACGTATTTTTGAATTTTTGGGAGAAGCAATTTGGGATATCCGAAATAATTACAAGCCATTCCCTCTAGAATTATAAAACTATAAGAAACTGGAATTAACATCGGATTAATTAATTTCTATGGCGTTGTTGTTTCAAGCATAGTAGGGTTATTTAATTATCATTTTCGATCAAAAAATAAGTTGTTAGTAACTTAGTTCCTCTTGACGACGAAAACTTAGTTCCTCAGTGCGAGTCGAATCCGTTGAGATCCAATAATTCGTAAAATACTTAAAGTTTTCCCTCCGCTCGAAAATAGGTTTCTAAGCTAAAAGTTAAAGATCAAACCCGATCTAATCACAACTTCTTCGAAAAATAGAAGGTTAACTCAAAACGATACATTGAGTTAGAATGGTTGAAGGTATTCTCTTATCTAATCTACCGATTAAGGTAGGTTTTTGATGAGTCTCAAGTTAGATTTTCCGGCTACCTCTTAACTTACTCCATGTTCAAATCAAAACACTTCCCACCACCTATCATTCTATCCGAAATATCTATCCTCTTCCTACCTCGCTTAGGTACATTTACCCTTTATCACAATCTTCCATTACCCATTACCTCCTGAATACCATCTTACATCGATCTTTCCTGCCTTCTTTGAATTTCATGCAGAAATCGCAACTCCTCCCCACCAGCACTTCTTCATTAGTTTTCCTCTCTGTCCACTTCACCTTCCCCTTCTTCGCCAAACCCATATCTCAAAATCGTAATATATATGCACATCATCCTTTCTCATGGACTAGGTTTCAGATCCATATAATGCTACACTCCATATGAGGGTTTACATTATTTTTTCAAGTCCTTGCCTAACGTCCCTCTCATCAGCTTCTTCCTTTTCGCAAAGGCCTCTTTTGTTAATGCATTTCTTCGTCTAGTAGCCTTATCACTGCATCCATTTTTCTCTACGAT
The DNA here is from genome assembly GCA_011762765.2 of Rhinocypha anisoptera. Classification (NCBI taxonomy): domain Eukaryota; kingdom Metazoa; phylum Arthropoda; class Insecta; order Odonata; family Chlorocyphidae; genus Rhinocypha; species Rhinocypha anisoptera. The sequence goes on from WURS02000234.1 coordinate 2,602, forward strand.
ACTTCCCAAATATGAAAAATTTTCTACCAGTTCCAATTTTTACCCTTCAAGTGTGATATATAGCCTTCTTTTGTCTCGAGAACCGCAATACTTTCGTTTTCTTACTTTTTATTTTCTTATCAATATAGTCTTTAATAATTGTATATCTTGTGAATATTGAATTCCCACAGTACGTACCAAAAGGAGGAAATTTGTTTTAGCTTGTGAAAATTTTAAACGAATTTTTATTTATTTAAAGATCTCCAAACTCGCGTTCATATGCACGTAAAGGTTCGATACAATCCGTGAGGCGAATACAAGATCGTCCTCGCGTCTCCCCTTGGCAAGCGGGAAAGCAGCTGCCTCAAGGCGTCATCAGAGGGGAACCTTTCAAGATTTTTTTGCCAGTTTCACATTTGTTCGGTCTAAAAAAAACAGCGTCCCAGAGTCTAGTAGCCAACTTCACCTCTACTCACGTATCCTGCCTCCCATCGCGCGACCATGTTTTTTCAGTTTCTTATTCTTTATAACGAAAAAATGCAAGTTTTCCAATGCAATTTTTTTTAAATACAGGGAATAGTTGCGATGGCTTAAGGCGAGGTGATATCAGGTAGCAGTTAGAGGTATCGAGTCCACTGCGTCAAGTTATTGGACTAATTGGGAAGAGGATCACTCGCCGAATGCAAAGTACAGCAGTGATGTAATATAAATACCAACCGGGTTAGCCTGGTGAGTAGCGTGCTCCCCGGCTAACCCAAAGGTCGCGGGTTCGAGTCCCACCCAGGGTATGGGCGTTGTGTTTGTCCATTAGGTTTTTTTCTATGATTTGAAGAGGTGCGAAATGACCATAGCTATCGAAGCACCCTGTAAATATAAATACTACTACTGCAATAGAAACGCTCCAAAAAAGAATTTGACGCGTAAAAGAACGGTCAACCACGAGACTGGTACTTTTTGCCCCCCAGGCCCGGTCCCATGAATGCGACAAAATTCGAGATTTCCGACGACCCAAGTGTATCGTAACTGTGCTTGACAACCATTCGCGTTCGCCAAGCATTCCTTTAGACAGTACGTGCTGGTCATATTTTATTGCCGAAAGTAAAACGCCACACGATTTCGGACAACCAGAAGACCGCGACGTGTCTCCACGAAATACCGTTGCTAATTAAGACTTATTTTTTTAGGAAACCGTGCGAATTAGTGTGTACAATGGGAGCATATGGATGTTAAGGGCTAATCGATAAGAAACTAGTTATTTTAAATGTTCTAATTCACTGTATTTCCACTCAAATTAATTGTAAAGCTGTACAATTGCGAACAGCTGGAAAATATGGATGTTCACGGCTAAACAAAAAAAATAGTCATATAAAATGATCAAAAACACTCTATTCCCAAATGTATTTGATACAACTAGTTTCAACGCTTAGAGTCATCATCAGGTACAAGTCAAAACTTTGTAATTGATGATTTATGTATTTATTTTTCAATTGCAGAATTCTATTTTTCAATCCATACAACACACAGAAATTACAGCGACAAAGTATAACAATTTACTACAAGGACGAGACATAACATCCATGCTCTGGAGTGGAGAATGAAAAATACGGGATTCGAACCCACGACATGCAGATTAGCAGACGAGGAAGTTACTTCACCATCACCGACGTCGGCTTACAGCGACAAAAATCCCGCGTGATGTGGGAATGTAATGTTTTTGATCATTTTACATCAAAATGAATTACCATTGAGCATGAAACTCTCGAATTAATTGAAAATAGGTATCTCACGAAAATAATTTTTAATAACTTCGGCAGAGCGTGGAAGTATATATCTCACTGCTTAAATTGTCTGTTTCAACTAGAGACAGGCGTCCCCCGAGTTCCGCAAGCCTCGACTTACGTAAATTCGTACTTACGTAAGCGGCCGCTATTCAAGAAAATACCATTTTGCATAAGTAGTTTACGCGCAATGTTTTTTCCGTGCTCGTATATTAGACTACCTGAGGAGAAAATATCGCTACGCGATGAGTTTTAATGTGATAATCACACTAAGCCGCCCACTAAAAACGATAATGAATGAAATTGATTCTTTATTCGAATTTCCGTTGACAAAACACTGTTTCCCGCGATTTTTCAGCTCTAATGTTATCATGGGAATAATTTCCGATACACGCAAATTTCGACTTAAGTAGCTGGTACTGAAACGAATTAATTACGTAACTCAGGGACCGCCCATACTTGGCTTTAATCTGTTTCAGAGATTATGCTATCTCAAATATTTTTAAATGATGGTCATAAGGGACTGGGTTCGAAAAATGGGTGCCGTTTGGCCGGTGGATGATTGTGTCTGAGAAAGACGGTTTATCTTTGGCTCATTCACGCGGCTACTACCTCTAGGACACTTTTCCCACGGATGCAGCCTCTCTAAAATAACCAAATGGTACGGAGAGTGCTTTGAAACCTCAACAGAAGGGTATTGAGGACGTTATAAAAGGCCAACGTGAGCGCATCTGTGTCCCACTCCCGTAGTGTTACCACAGAGAGTGAGAGATGCCAGGCGGTGCCTTCATTCCAAATCGTGGCCAACTCGCATTTCGGGACTATGGTAATCGAATCATTCGCCGTTTCAGCGCCAAATCAATTTCAAGTATTACTTAATTTTAATCCCGATTGAAATCACTCTGTGTTTTTTATTTACCTCAAGAACATCCAAATGTTCAATTAATATTCAGTTATTTTTTAATCACCTCTTATTATTTTATGTTCTTATAATTGCTATCTTCTTTTTGAAGTCTACTTCGCATAATCCTCTGTCTTGCCTTATTTTCTCGATGGCACTCTCGTTTTCCTTGTTGTGACTTCTCTACGCTATTCGCATGGCACCCCTCTTCTTCTATTGGCATCTACTTTACCCTTACTCTGACATCCATCTTGTCTTGGGCATAACCAGGAGACCGCATAGGTAATTGAGGGAGGAAGGGGGAGACCCAACTTTCTACGAGTAGATTAATGGGGAAAAGGGAATGGTAGGGCTTCACTTTTGAAGGTTCAAGGTGAAGGAAGTGCCACTTATCGTATTTATTATCGCACACGGATTTAGCCCTCCTCACCATTCAACTCCTGCCGTTTTCAATCAACTACGGCGAACTTATTATTTTCTAATAATGAAAAAAATATTATTGTTGCTTATTTGGTCTGGTGGTTAAGTCGTGCGACCTCCCACACAAAGGTCGCCGGTTCGACGTAATGGACTCAGCGCCTGGAAGACTGTTCGGCTTAACGGGACCCAGATGTAATAAACAAAAGTATTGCGAATGGATTTTTCTTGACTTAAACAACCTTCTTTCTTTTTTTAACATATTAATGTGATTTTAGCCGTGTCAATGAAATATGGACTCACTGAAAAATATGAAATCCCCGATCGTGTTAACCAAAATGCTAAAGATCGCAATGCGAAAAACCCGATTTTTCTTGGTGTCGCAATGAGATTATTTATCGTCTTTGTAACTCATCAACAGTAAGTAAGTGAGTGATGTTTTTTTCTGGGTCGACGAACCGAAAGGATTCAAATGAAAACTATATAAATATGTTTGAAAAATATCGATGCTGAAGAATGGCAAAGACAGTCATACGTGTTCTTGAGATGAAATCGAAATTTGTTCACGGTTTGTGAGTACCGAGGGAGGAATTGCACTAACTGATATAATAACACCTGAGAGCCCGCATGAAAAACGTAGTGAACGGCGCCTCCACGGGGTTGGTGACATAGGGGCCGGGACGTGACCCACTTTCCCGAATTCCGATAATTCACCCCGTTGTCTTCTTGACTCTCTTTTCGGATTTTTTTCACAATTCCACTCGCTATTCAAAACGCCCCGGGAATAGGCGTTATCTATTTATGCATCTAACGGCCATGGAACTCAAAAATATTCTTTTTCGTTTTCTAGAATCCATCCGTGAGGTCATCTTCCCGAATTGCTGTCTGCGTCACGTTTAAAGTAAAATCGTTAATCCACTCAATAAAGTTTGTATTCAATTAACAATTAAATTAACACCGGAGAATAATATCTATTCCAGGTTTAAATTTTTTCAAGTTTCCTGGTAGAGTGGGGTATTTTCAGGCGTTACTTTGTGGAAGCGATTCATTATGAAGATGAAAACACTTGGTTTTTCCACATGAAAATCTTCATTTAATCTTCATTTCTGGTAGAGGCTGGTTAATTAGTTTAAATAAATTAGTTTAATAATAACATTAGTTTAGCATAATAATACTAAAATAATAATAATTAACAAAATAATAATAAAATTAGTTTAGCAAAATTATTTTTTAATTATTTAATATTGAATATTAAATGATCACGATCGAGTATTATAAACAAGGACCATTAGTAGCATGAAATCTATCTAATTATACACGTTTAATCAAATATATATTTTTATACTAATTAATATGTACATAAAAAGAGGCCTTGGGTTGTCATGGATCGATCGATTGAATATGGTAGTTCATGACGTTAAGTCCCGGGATTTTCAACTGTTTTTCTGGAGAAATTACTTCGGGGTGATGTCACTCGACTTAGTTTGAAAGCTAGTGTCATTCGAATATTGTGTAACACATTTCGGTCTTGAAAAATGCTCTTTTTCATTGCCCACTGCTATATATATACACAATTTCTTTCTTATAGTGGTAGTATATATCATAAAACTTTCTCCTGTTGTTGACAAAAGTCAAACAAAACAGTCATTTCGTTGAGATTTGCAGTCACTAGGAACTGGTGCGTCACCAAAGTTCACTAAATGTTTTATTTTAAATTTAGACTTCTTAAAACTGGTTCTCACCTATCACAGCACATTCACCAGCCTGATAAGTACTACTGTGGGCATGAGGTTCGGGTCATTACTGCCGTAGACTGAAGCAGTATCATACCCCCCATTGCATTAAAAAATCGTTAATATTTTTACCCTATCCTTGTTCCTGGGGACTTTTAATTGTTCACTCCTTCATATTATTCTGTTAGGGACATGCATTTGTTTCTATTATTACTCAGACTCGACTCAGATCGTTCACTAAGTAATAAAATCAAAATTTTAGCTCTCTCCCGTCAAACACTGGGAGGCATTCATCATCATTATCGCAAACTGTCATTCCGAAGATTCGTTTGTAACAGTTCTCCAAGCCATCCTGTCACATGCCATTCACTTCAATCCATCGTAGTTCCTAACTCGAATATTTTCCACTATATGTTTCTCATACGCCATGCCTGGCCTACCACCACAGTTCTTGCCCTCCGGAGTCACACCCAAAACACTTTAATGACTTCTCATGTCTCATGATGTGACGTGACTCTTTGGTTTGTAATCATACATTTAAATAATATATAATGCATTCTATTAACTTCTCTCTCATCGCTTTCCGTTCTAAGTACATACATACTTCCTTGGTCTACTCTTTCCTTACTCTGATCATTGAATTTTTAGCATATTTTTGTTGTATCGCGTTTCCATTACTCCCAATCATCTTTTCTCTCAACTAATATCGATCAGACCAAACAGCTCTTATTTTCTTTTGAAAACTCTAAAACATATATATTAATATATGATTAATTATCCCGATATATTACTGAAAGCCAAATACAATTCTGTTGCATATGAACTTCAAAAGTGCTATTTTCAAAAATGCCGTAGAACTTATTTATAAAAAAAATAGTGAACCAATTGGTTTTCATTACGTGGCATGCAGAATGTCTCCAAGCTAACTTGTCACATTGTCCAATTCTTTTGTATTTCTCAACTCTAACCTTCTCCATTAAGTGCTTCTCACACGTCATCCTGAGCCTAGGGGGTTCTTTCATCGTAAGGTCCCTTTCAATTCAGCCTTCACTTCACCTGTATGCCTAAATATTCTCTGTTAATTTCCCTCTTTATCTGGTAAGTGTAGTCCTTAAGCTTCCCTTTTCAGAGGTGCTTCTAAGTTGCCTGCCAAAGTTACCTATTCGAGCATTTGATTTAATTTTCAACAGTTTTGTGTAGTATCACATTTCCATTGTTTCCAATCTTCTTTCCTCTGAAGCTGACATTGCTCTTGTCTCAATTCCGTATAATAGTATGAAGGCATTCATATTGATGAAATATTTGATCTCACAATGAGCACACAAGTTGCAACACACAGGGAAACCATAGGACATATGTATGTTGTACTTTGTATAAAGTTACCTCAAGCAAAATATGGTCACCCTAATTTTTAACTCACAGGGAATACTTTCCATCAGTTGGGACTTAATGATATAGCTAAAAGAATTTTTGACTTTTTCGTTTTATTTAATCGTTTTGACTAGCTAAGTTTTCCTCATTTTACAAGTGTGATTTTACGGCAAAAGGAGAAATAAGATACAAAAAGGAATCAAATAGGATCGAAGTCGAGGAACCAGTAAACGCACTTGGTAGAAACAGCGAGAAGGTTCGAGGCGTAATATTGCCCACATCTTTGACGTCGTTGAATCAGCCGTAAGAACGACCCCCAGTCATTAGCATAATGTCCCTCCCTTACATTACCTCCGGATCTGCTTCCGCTGCGCACGAAATATCAGCTTTTCCGTCAACCGTCCTCACGCAAATCGGCAATTTGGAGGATTTCTAATCTCAGTGCAGTCTAAATCGATTTCTGCAATGCAAGCTGTAACATTCCGCCGATCGCCATCTAACAATTGCCCCGTACGCTTTAGTATCGATTCTTTGAAAAGTTTTTTCTTTTCCTTGAGATTTGTGGTTGATGTCCTACTAAGGCAGCCGCATTCTAAGTGCGCAGTGTCTTGCATGGGAAATTCGAATCCGGGTCGCCAGCTGCATCATAAGCATTCTACCAAGAAAAAGATTTCTCGCGTATCATTGTACTTCAATAATAACAATTTATTGGTCTTTAAGTGTAGTACAATTAACCTCGTCAAATATCAAAGACAATACACGCATTTACTTTACAATTCAAGCCTATATTTCACAATACAGACATATTACACAGATTATCAAAATATGATATCAGTGGTAGGACAGTTAAGATATTCCTTGATGGAATAAAAGACTTTTTCCACCAACCAGGAGTGGATAACAGATTTAAATTTTACAATTGTGCATTTGTGTGCAATTGTGCAATTACAGCTGTTGCAGGTAAATGGTTACATAATTTTATTCCCATGTTCGATAGAATGTTTAGTTTTTGTCAGCCTACAATGGTTAATGGAGAGAGAATTTTTTTGATCTTATAATAGTGTGAATCTGATCTTTTCTCAAAAGCTTTGAGATTTTGTTTAGTGTTTAGTAGTATCTTATATATATACAAGCTATGGATAGTCAATATTTTTAGTTTTATGAATAAGGGTCGACAATGTTGTGAGGCAGAGGACTGGGTTATAATTCTCACAGCCTTTTTTTGCAGAATAAAAATTGATTTAATAACAGATGCATGCCACCAGATCTCAAAACCATAGTTGAGATGACTGTGGAAGAGATAATAATATACAGATTTTAAGTGTGCAGACGGAATTAGCATGGTAAGCTTTCGCAATATGTAGAGGGATTTTGAGAGTTTTTATATATACTTATATACATACATATATTATACGCTATTGACATTAATCTCTATTGTGTCATTCAAGGAACACGTAATTTCTGAAAACGTAAAACATATTTAGGGCTGAATTAGCGCTTGATGAGTCCAGCGTAATTTCTACATCTCTTCATGCACCTGCGTAAATGATTTTATTATTTTTATTTTATTAATTTATGCCACAAACTTCATGTCCACCCTTACCTCTTCCTTTGTCCTCTTCTCTTTCCATTTTACTTTCGCCATCCTCCACCATAACCACATTTCAAAAGCCTTCACAATATACTCACCCTCTTTTCACAAAGACCAGGTTTCCGAACCCGTCAGTGCTATTCTTCGTATTAAAATTCTCAACATTTTTCTTCGCGCCTTTACATTTTATAACCATACTATTACGTGCTATTTTTCCAAAATGCTGTTCCAATAATATCACTTTGCTTTAACGCAGTGTTTCCCTAACCTCTTTGAGAAGCTACCCCCCTCTGTTCCATAACCCTGTATCCAACGGCCCCCGATCGTAACTTCCTTGCTTCTTTTCGCCCCCCAAGACCAAAGCACCGCCCCAAGCGCCCGTTTTTGGGAACCACTTCTCTTCTTTTGGGATTCACTTATGGACTTGGGAACTTATGCTCGCCTCTTGTGATGTTAACTCAGGCTTTTGGCTTTTTAATTTTGCCACAATTGCATTACGTGAATATTCTCATGATACATTTTCCATCTTTCAGACCTACAACGAACCCGTAATGAGTTCAATAAGTTGTACTGACTAACTGACCTTGACTGACTAGCTAAATCTTGAACGACCGACGTTATGAAAAAATTTTTACCGGATTGCATCCAAGGGGCCGACCCCTTGAATGGTTATCCCTCGCGCAATACGATTGTCAGCTAACCCCAAAGGTCGCGGGTTTGAGTACCACCTAGGATGTGGTTTTTGGATTTGTCCAAAATGTTTTTTAATTGACTGGAAGAGGTGCTGAATGACCACAGTTGTCGATTCACCATATCAAAATAAATACTACTGCTTCAAGGGTTAGTCTGAGTCCTTGGTATTCCATTTACAATTATGTCGGATTACTTCTGTTGCATTTAGGATGCTTCTATTGAGAACGATTGGGATGAAGTGTTCCACCCATCATCCTGTATGTTAAACCTTCAGCCCCTTAAAGGGAAACCTCGTAATGGTAAGTCAAGCAGTGATATCAGGTTTCTTTCTACAAATGGTAGCAGCATTTTTGTTTATAGGGTTCGTCGGCGGCTATGGTCATTTAGCGCCTCTTCAATCATAGAAAAATTCTATTGGATAAGCACAACTCTCATGCCCTAGGTGGAAGTCTAACCCGCGACCTTAGGGTTGGTCGGCGAGTTCTCTCCACAATGGAAAAGGAAGAGTAGATAGTTTTTTACATCGCTCTGATTTTACCCACATTGTCCACTGGGTCAAAAATCGACGAAAAACCTTAAAAGCCATAATGCACCCTAAATAAAAAGTCAATAATTCAAGGAGTTGGATTATAGCAGTGAGAGTTTATTATTATTTGGCCTATTCGTTCGAGAAGTATGACTGCAAGGCCAATCAATATTACCGAATGCGCATACTTATTTGTGAACATTCATTATGATTCACTTCAGGGACCAGATGAATTTGAACACAAATGTTTCCAGTATTTTCGCTACTCTTTCCAAAATTCAATTTCAGTTGAGATACTGGCCCTTCGATAGTATTGCCTGATCTTTACTTGCGCTGTGAAAAATTGGACGTTGTTCTGTTGCAGCACAAAAATTGAAAGAGTGTATTTTCGTATGGAATCCAAAAATTAATCAATATCTGCTGAAAGGGAATTGTCTACAGGTCTATGGTCAATATAGCTATTTCCAAGGTATATGCCGGCCTACACTATCCTTCAGCATTGAGTTTTCCGAAAGGGAATAATCGGTTTTGGCGAGCGAGTATTTCGTTGCGTAATGTATCCCCATACAAAGACTTTTTTGGAATTGATAACTGAATTTCACGCTGGTTCAGTTCGAAATTTTAGCCCCATATTTAAGCCCAAACTTCACGCAACCAAGTTTCAAGATATTGAAACGTGTTTACTCGTTCTCTTTGTAATGCATTAATACGGATGTGGAGACTCAAAAAAAAACTTTATATGTACAAATATGGATCTTTTTTCGTCAAAATATGGTTAGTTAAATTTCATCATTGGTTGATCCTTCTACATGAGGCAGAGGTTTATAAATCCAAAAAACGTCACAAATATACAGTTCGGGGCATTTATATTGTGGAACTATCGCAGAATATTAACTATACATGGGCAGCAAAATAACTAACCTTTCCAGAGAAAACAAACAGTGATATAGAACTATTACTTACGATTAGAATATGAAAAATAGAGTACTTACGGCACATCAAATACAAACTTATACAACTAAATATTGAATGAAATATTAGCGTAAATAGAGAAACATGAAGGGTCAGAGGGACATAACAAGGCAATGGACCGGGTAACAAGAAAGAGAAAGTCAGTTACATTCAACAACAAATAGACAAGACATGAATAATCCGATCGCTAAAATCCGTAAATGGATAAGCATTAGAAGAAGAAGAACATCTCTCACATGTGAGAATGGAATTTTACCTTCTTTAAAAATAAATACTGAAATAGTTGGGCTCGTTTTATGTTTTACCATGACTGGCGATTGGATTCTTACACTGTCCATTTCAGAAACCAAGTTCTACTGCTGGTCTATCAAAAAAGTATGGCGTACCAAAAACACAACATATATTTATCAATATTTACCTAATTGATAAATTTAATTGATTAATTGTGGCATGATGACTTGTTAGAATCAGAATATTACAATAAAATGGAGATAGCAATTTACCACTGTTAAAATAAACTTTATTCAGCCGGTTTTATTGTCACTGCATCATTTTCAGGCCTAATTTTTTTTATTCAAATACCAAAATAAATACAAAACATCCGGGTGAATTAGGTGATGGAGGAAAGGGAAGAAGGTTTAAACAGGGACGGTTGAAGGGAACAGGGTTAAGGTCGAAATCTGAAACCACGCAATTTGTTAGAACCCTTCTTCTTCCACCTTTCTTCCTAGGATTGTGCCTGTTTCCTTCAATACATTTCCCTCATCCCACATCCAGGTTATCTTTCAACCTTTTCCTTGGCTGACCCACACTTCTTTTTCCCATTGGAGCATTGTCTCCGGCCATTTTCATTATACTCAGTTCATCCATTCTGTCTATGTCCTCATTCCATTCCATTTTCCTTCGACAAATCAACTGATTAATATCTTCCACAGCGCATTCTCTTCTTATCGACTCCTTTTTCTGTCGAAGAATGTTTGTTGATCCTCTGCAAAAATTTTATCTCCGTGGTTTCAAATAACCTTCTAGTTTTGAAAGTATCTGGTCTTGGTCTCGCCATACGGCCTAGTATATCCTGCCCTTTGTTTCTTTTATTGTGTGCTTGTTTCGCTAGATTGTGACATTTTAATGTGGCAATGTTAGAATCCGAACAGGTTTTTTTTCCGTTTCCAAACCATTTGTAGTGATCATATATCGTTGAGCAGACGAGTGTCCGGTAAATGCCGTCCTCGTACGCTGTGCAAAACACTCGCGGGGTAGCCGGTGGGATTTCATATGCATACACTTTCCTCGTGCCGGACACAAACCCAGTCCGCGCCGCATTGGCGTCCTTCGTTCAAGAATTCGATCTCCGATTCCAAAACCACCGCGTCTTCCTTCCCCCGATAGAGGAAGGTACCGATCGCGCCGGGGGCAGTGACGTATAAACAGCGATTAGCGCAGGTTTAGGGAGCTTGTCTTCGCAGCGCAGGAGGGGGTTAGGAGGAGGGAGATAGCAGTCGGGGACGGTGGGGGGCGGCAGAAACACGAATCGCGATTGGCCCGCGAGGCTTTGTCATGTGTGCTCGCAGGAGAAATAAAGGGGGACAAAGAAATCAACGGAAATGCGCCGCATGGTAAGCGACAAGCAGGTGGCGTGGTCTTATCACTTACACTGGATCGAGTTCTCGCTCGCCCTCCCACGCCTGGGAAACTAGGTAAACGAATTCTTCCACATAGCGATTCCCCGTATAGCCTACACACAAGTTTCAGTTGATTATTAAGTTCGTAGCATTCTAACATGTCAAGGGATTTTCAGCATGAGATGAGAGTAAGGCAGTCCCTAATATTGGCAATTCTGGTTAGCTTAATTATCGCCAACAAATGATTTTGGTAGATTACCAAATATGGTAACAATAACATGCTATCGTATAACTATAATCAAGATAAAATAAATTCGGTGTAATATTTTTCTTCTATCTACTGGAACAATCATTTTCTCTCCGGAAGATAAAAAAAGAAAAAAATAAGTCCCAATGTTTGTGTAGTAATAAACGTCGTCTCCCAGTTAGTGTTTACAGATAATAATACATTTGCATTGGCATACTACGAATGAGATTCATTTAAAAATTACTTTTACCTACTGAAATTTTAAAAAAATTGTTTTTTTTTATTTTTTAAAATGTCATGATATTGCTCGCCTCGAGAAACCTAGTTATTTTCCAGTTATTTCGAAATAGATAACTACAGAAATTTCTTCATATTTTCCATGTTCTGCTATGCTCTTGTTCTTATTAATAGTGTGGAATCCGTTTTCACATACAAGTACACTTGCACAGAACTACCCCAATGTATTCAATGTGAGAATAGGTTAAACAAAACACTTTTCTGTTCCTCAAAATATATATCTTAATAATTCATATTTTGTTGAACAGCAAAGCGTCCTGTTCTCGCCATGAAAGAGTTTACCAACTAACGCCTGCTACGATCGCTTGTACTCAAACTCAAAAATGAAAGTTCATGCAAAAAAATCTTGAATAATATCTCTTCTCTACGATACGTAAGCAGTAATCCTGTATATATTATTATTCTGCGTACTGTACTATATTCTGTAACTACATTAATCCCTTGCGTTCAGTCGAAACTTCGAAAAAACGCAATGGCGAGATACGAAAAGAAAATTAATACTATATGCCTCCATGCATGAAATGTGTTGTACGTTTGCCGGTGATATAGATGGAAGTGACCATCGACGGAACAAATTTATCGAGCCGCCTGCCTTAACGCCATCACAGAGCTTACAAGGTCAAAGCCAAACGACTTTTTTCATGTCTAAGGTGAGCCAGACAGCTTAGAGCCACTTCCAACCACGCCTGAGAGGTCGCAAGGTTCTGTGAAAATGAGCCCTGGGCGGTTTCCCCTTGTTTGGAACGAGAAAAGGCCAAGGTGAAAGGCGAGAATTGGGAAGCTTGTCAATATTGCTACATTACGTGCATAGACGTTACTAGTCAGCATAAAATGGATACAGTGACCGCGACAAAAATTAATAACTAATACCCTTCTCAGGAAATATGTAGGAATGCGGAGGCCATTCAGACTAAACCACAAACATGTTCTTGCGCGTTATTTTCTGTAAAAATGGTAAGCCCGCAGCCATTGTGGAATAAACGTTCATATTATGAGTGGTAACAGAAATGCAGAACACTATTGTCTATTCTTGACCTTTGCCAAAGCATAAGGTCACAAGCCAGTCATTACCTTACGAGCCACCACGAAGGCGCAATGCGGGATTAAAAGAAGACAGACGTTATGTCCTAACTCAGCTCTATTTAGGGACTCAGTTCCTGAGAATAGAAACTCCACAGTAACAATCGATTGTATTCCTTTGCTGAAAATGGAAGGAGACAGATTGATCTGCAAAGGTAAATTTTAAATCCTTAGTGAAATAGCTGATGTGACGTGACTTTGTTACATGTTTCACTAAAACTGTTCCGTAGCTTAAGAAATCTTAAGTCTTTCCAATATTCAAGTTGATATTTTTTTTTCGATAAAAACAGAAAAGGGTGGTATCGATAAAAAACAGAGTTTAAATTCGAGTTGAACATTTCAACGGAATTTAAAATCATGATGTAAATTTTTCAACCAAATAACATTTTGGCGAAAAATTGCTTTATTTTCGCGATTGAATATTATGTAAACGCCTGATGTGAAATAAAATATTTTAAGTTTGAACTTCAAAATTGCAAAATATGTAATGATTCTAACGGAAATAAATAATTATATTCTTTTATCTCTTCAGTTTCCGTAATATCTTGTAAGAAAACTAATAATTGAAAACAGTTCTTTAACTCATGAATATGGTATGATTTAAATTCAAATTTTGCAATGATTTTTACATTTGTACATAAGTGAATTTTGAGTTAGTTGGTGTAATTAATTTTTAAGAAATGAGATTTTTTTTAATTTAGAAAAAAATACCGATATGAAGCAATTAAGTCAAATTTTATCTTCCATATGAAGCATAAGTAGTGCGGGAACCTATTTAGGATGATGTGTAAAAACTAATGCATTCAGTGAAAGGTTTTGCATATTTTATATTGGCGATAGAATATGTAAAGATTTATTTAATGAAGTTTTAAAGTCTTGGGTGACGTATTCAAAACTCGATGATAGAGTGTAAGGATATACAACATTCAGAAATAAGCCAGAATTGACCTTTTTATAAATGCTTAGAGATGTTCAAAAAATTTCAATAGCATCTCATAAAACCAGCTACAAACTTTTCACAAAGTTCCGATATTCACGAAAAAATAACTTAATATACATAGAATTACTGATAGTGTTAATATCATTCTCTTAGTGAAATTAGTAAATTGACAAAACCACTGTTTACTTAGAAACCATTGGCAAAATGCATTACCAAAAACAAAATTCTTGAACTACGCTGGAGTAAAAAGTGGTAAATTAATAGCAAAAAAGTCCCCATTGGAGTAGTACATAATTATTTTTCAATTTAGATAATTATTTATGTTTTGGTAAAAGGATGGAAATTATGTGATACTTCTATTAGGATTTAAAATTTTAATTTTTAAAATTAAGTGAATTACAATAACCATGGTTATCTGCCGATAATTTTTACTCTCATTAAAGCTTTTGTTTAAATATAAAGCTTTTTTAATTATCATTAGTTTTTATGCTTATGAAATACAAATTCTCACTGTCCTCAAGCTCCGTTTAACAGCATCTCAGGTTCGCCACCACAAAAAAATACTATGGGGATGTTTTCTCAGAGCCAGTAGGCCCTCAAGTAATTAAGAAAGAAACTATGGCGGTACAATGGACGATTACTCATAAAGAGAAATGAGGTCATGTTCATTCTGTATGCCAGGTAAAGAAAAACAGTTATTTGGTCATAAAAAATGTGAGAATATTAAATGAGAATAAATTATATGTTTCGTTTTTGGTTTTAAAGAGAAGATAGGCAACGTATGTCGAAAGGAAATACAGCAGTGAGACCTGATCAATATTTTTTTAAGGGAAAAGAAGATTGGAAGCAATGGTAATGTGTTACTACGGAAGAATGCTGAAAATTAAATAGATAGACCGAATGTAAAATTACTCTGAAGCACCAGTGAAAGTGAAATCTGAAGGGCTGCGATTAAAAGAAGATGAGAGAAGGTTGCAGGTCATATTGAGGTATAACAATGAAGTGAAGGCTGTATTGGAAGGGACTTTAGGAAGAAAGAATCCACTACGTACGCTAAAGATGACATTTGAAGAAACTTTTAATGGAGAAGGTTAGATTAAGGAATTAGGAAGGGATGAAGAGCATGTTACTAGATAGCTAGGAGACCTCCTGCATGAGCTGCAATGAAAACTTTCTCTTTTTTTTATAATTGACTGCAATTGCATTTTTTTTAATAGAAAATTTAAGAATGTTCCAACATAATGTTAGCATTTTTTTTAGGGAATGAAAGTCGAAATAAAATAGAGCAGTGTGGCCTGATCGATATTAGTTAAGGGAAAAGGATATTGGAATTAATACAAATGTGTTCCAACAAAAAGATGTTAAAAATCAAATGGATAGACCGAAAAATCAGGGAAGTGCTTAAAAGAGCCAACGATGAAAGATAGGTTTATGGAATGAATTTTATACTATTTAAATATATAATTACAAACCAACAAGTCACGTCACATCATGAGACATGAGAAATTAGTACAGAGAGTTTTGGGAGCAACCCTGGTGGGGAAGAAGTGTGGACGTAGTCCAGGCATGGCGTGTGGAAAGCAGATAGGGGAGAGTCATGAACTACGATGGATTGAAGTGAATGTCATGCGACAGGATGGCTTAGAGAACCGCTACATACCAATTTTTGGGTTTAGAACCCGTGACGATGGTGATCGAAATAAAATTACCCAGAGTAAGTAACGTGATTGTTTGGGAAAAACCACGAGACTCAATTAGTAAACGGAGAGAACTGTTTCTGTGAAGTTTTACATGAAATCATATAGGTAAAAAGTTCATTACTGAATAAATGCTACAGACAGATATCATGCACACCATATTAAATACATGTTTTATTTACACGAATTTAAAAATATTACATGAAAATGGTGATAAACTTTGATATATCGTTTCGTTGGTCTTCTCTGTGTTTTTCGATAAAAATGGTAACGCAATCTTGTTTCTCATTAATCTATTGTGAATTTACATAATACTATTTCAACCGAAAAATAATTGCCGCTTCCTCAAGAAGTTAGGAATAATCGGACGTGAGATAGAAAGCCTCAGCGTTCATGAGTGAACGTCCACACAATCCGTGAGAACATTTTTAGCAAGGAAACTATTTTTGGGATTTAAACCACCGCGTGTTTGTTTCGACACTTTCCACAAAAACACACAAAGGTTTTCATGGCAATGCACAGAATCGCCCACAGAAGCGGTGAGCCACAAATAACAATGGAAAGCAGGAAACACTTATCTGAAACCGAGCGAGTTTCGCCGAGACTAACACATCCCGCGTTCACAAATCGACACCTGGAGTCCGTCCGTGAAGGAATATCTTCGGAAATTCCCAGCCACCCCAACTATAATCAATGAACCAGTCTGCATTTTTTCTTTCGCCATTCCTACCGAAAATGTTGGTGATTTTTTTAACGCCTTCTTAAATTTGTGTAAACGTTACAGGTCTCACTAGCTGTTTGCGACTCAGCCGCAAATAGGGATGGTTTTAGTTCTAAAGATACGGGATACTTGATCATTACCAATTCATTTTCACTTAATCCTTTATACCATCATTTGATTTCAGCAGAGGCAATGGTGCATACATTTGCGGTTTGCGGTACGTTGCGGTTGAGTTGATTGGCCTTTCTTGGACTGTTAACCCTGAATACAAAAGTTGGTACTTGATGAATTAAAGAGTGGAGGGATTCTACTACTTCGAAATAAATTTATATTAGAGCCACAGTGAGAATTTCTTTAATCAAGAATTCTTACGTACCTCTCGGGTATATGGATCTCTTTTCACATGAGCGAGGTTTTGAATGAAACAATATAAAAATTATAATTTCTATAGATATTGTCTCATTATGGAAGTCCACCACGTCACGGCACTCCTCTTCAGTTATTTTTATTTAGACGTTGAATGTTTGTGAAAACAATTGTCATTAAAATTCTTTGAATGCAACGACACTGGAATTAAGTTAAATTGCTACCTATTCTTCCTAAAAAGTCACAATAATAAATACTGTCACTGTCATTCAAATTCAATTACCGTTCATCCAGCAATGTCATTTTGCCATGAGATACTCACAGGATGCCGGACGTACAAACAAATGTACGCCATACAATGATTTAATTTTGAAGCGAATTCATAGATTTACTCACAAATTCGGTAGTTGAGATACAGTGTGTTTCTTCGGTAGAAAGAAAATAATGCTATTTTCCCCTTGGGGATGAACGTTACGTCATCAGATATTATTTCGAGAGGCTTCTCCGGTTTAGAGGAAAGAGGTTAAGGGGAACAACTCGTCTTATTCCCAATGCACAGGCAAAAAGAACGACAGTGCCGTGGCGAAGAGATGGAAGGCGCTCGCTCATTAATCATGAAAAAATTTCAATTTTTTGGCCCTTAGAATTCAGACTTAAGCAACGTCTTGAAGGACGGAGGAATGCCGGTCTTTTAAGTTTTAAAGTTAGGCTGAAATGACAGAAAAAAATTAGCGAACGAGCTTTTTTCCTTTTAATGGCTCCTTATTTCGGCCATTACCCAGTTTACGTACCTTCTTCTAATCTGTCAGAGCAACATTTATTTTGTTTTAATTTAACTCCCACTGGTCCTTTGTATCTTTCAACATGTGCCTCTTCCCATTAATTTTAAAACGCGTTGTACGAAAAAAAATACTGTAAAAAAGTAGTACTTATATTCGATTGGTAATCAGTGTAACAGACAAAGTTATATCTGACATCGTGAACTTATTCAACGAGCTTTCATTATTACATATATTTATCAAGACCTGCACCTAAAAATCCGACGTACGGAGTAAGATGAATTTTTCAAGTACTGGCAGACGTCTTATATTGAAAAACTCTATATTAGTTTCCTGAACAAACGTGTATCAGGTGAAATTATAACATGCTGACACAGAGTATATATGTATACTCTGTGGTGCTGAGTTCGACGAATTCTAAGAGGAGAGCGGGGCTAAGACATCAAGAACTTGCATGCTAAGTGATTTATGGAAGGGACGTTGACTCTTTTTAAGCGGAAGAAAGTGGAGTGAGTCTCTAGATATAGGGCAAAGCATAACAATGACATAATTGCAGCTGTGATTACAAGGCCTTGACATAGTATATGAATGTGATCGAGACGCGATGTGACCTCGTATTCCAATTAATTCGGCTGCTACCCAGTACGGCAAAGAGGCCCTTGAAGGTAATGAAAAAATGATGACAAAATGGATGGATATGGAAATGAGGAAGAGATTGGTGAAATGCTTTTTCTAAGGCCCGAATTTATACTGAAGAAAGAAGGAGACGGAGCGGCGGAGTTCAATTTTATGTTTTTAAAAAAATAAACGGAGGGAAAAATTCCTCGAGTATTCATTGTAATTCTCCTCTGTAACTGTCACTTTCACGTCCCTTCCTTCCTTTTTCCTCGTCCTGGTTGCTCACTCCCTTCCACTTTTTCGATTTTACTAGTCTCCTTTTCAACAGACATCACTTTTACTGCAGTTCAGCTTTAAATATTTCTCTCCAATTTTAATAACTTTCCAGATCGTCTTAATGCCCTTTCTTTTATAAGTTCTCCCACCCGTTTCCCCTCTCCTTCCTCTTTTCTGCCCACAAAACACTCTTATAAGGTATGGATTACTGCTGAAATAAATGCATAAAAATTGTATTGCCTAGCATCTTGAGAGAATACGAAGTGAACAGCGTGGTTGAACGAAAGTGGTAGAGTTTGATTAAGCATGCTGGTCGAAATAAAAACAACTTCACTAATGGTTCTAATAATTTGTTATTTTGTATTATTTATTTATTAAAACTTGTCCCCTGTCTGTTCCATTTCGCTAAATGAGTACCAAACGCATACTTTTATATATCTTTCTTTTCCATTCAAATCCAACTATTTTTCACTCAAACTAATGTTCAATGGTAATTTAAAGGGCGGTATTTGCAGTCACTTGCTATAAATATTCTTATGTAGGTCTCTGTCATGAAGAAAACAAGATTTAGCTTCATATCCAAAGAAATGAATTTTCTGATAATGATATTTTAATCTTCCTTTTCTCTCTACCCTAAATGTGATTGTCGATTGTTATTTTCCTTTTGTTTTCATTGTCAAAATTATTCTATGTAAGAAAGGAAAAAATTCACATACTTTTGGTCCTAATTTCGCCTCTGTAAAGACATTATGATTATTACCCATCTCACTATCCTTTAGCTAGTCCTTACCAACGTTTCGAAAATTCCCAACCGTCTTATATTCTTCGTTATCTTCTGCATTTACAAGTCGTACGGAAGTACAAGCCATCAATCTTTTCTTTTCAATTTTACTAAGTTCAGTAAATGTCACAATAAATTCCTTCAACCTTGAAAACTCATAAGCATTTGATGTAATCATAAGGCAGTTGTTTCCTGTGACTCATTTCTGCCAACCCTCTTTATGTTAGAATGTTGAAAACTAATTTGTTTTTCCTTTGAAATGCTGTATCATATTTCAAATTCATATCATATCATAAATAATTTCATATATCTATTCATTATCTTTTTCAGCGTTTACCATTAATTTAACATTCTTTTAATTTGACCACATTCGGCCTTTGCATGTGACGAATACTAGCCTAAAACTAAGAATATTTTTAACCATACTTTTTACTGCTACAAAAATGAATTTGGTGTCTCCAATATATCCTGCTACAGAAGATCTCGGGAAAGCACGTTCATTTAAATATCAACACTCTTGAGGTGTAGCTTAACTAGTCTGTCACCAAGTCAATATTTTGCGTTGACGTGGCTCTTAGCAAATAATGGATGTTATCTTATGCAACACGCATATTCCTTTGAATCCAAAATTAAAATTTTTTATTCGAACCAAAAACTAGGCCACGGAAGAAATGTATCAAAATTCTCGCCCGAAGCGAAAACCAGAAAGCGATGACGGAACGTTTGAAAGAAGCTTCGGTTTCTTACATAAGATTTTGGGGGTGGATCCAATTGGATCATACGCTTTCTTACACGGGGAAAGGCGTGAAAGACCGATCCTAAACATCCTACGTAATTCGTGACTTCGACGCACCATCCCGTGCTAAATACACGGCCGAGCCTCGAGCAAACACACAGCATGCAAGCTGCAGGCTTGTGAGAAGTAATCCTGTAATTGTAGGAGAGTGGAGTGGAGAATGGAAAAGTTGTATTAGGTCACATTTTGGCATTTGACTTTGAGGAATCTCCTCAAGGGTCACCAAAAATAACCGCATTCCTGAGATGAGGTTCGAGACTCAAACTCACGTCCTCTCGGGACGAGAGTTCCGAGTCTCGGTCTGAATTAGTAGATAAGGGGAAATAAAGAGGAGGTTAGGTTAGCAACAGGCATACGTAGTAGTGAATCATACTTCCTATCCGGGAAGTTGAAGCCGATGATGCTGATGACATACAGCTCTGAAAACAAACAAGAGACATTCTGCGCACACTGAACCGGCGAACGAAGGCACCTACACGTGTACAAATGTCTTTCTATAAATAGATGCCAAGCTGGGAAATTGAACGTAAATCTTCGGCCAGGTTGCTGTCCGTACATAGCACCAAGTAGGTTTTTGTAAATTTAGTGCCTAGGTGACTTATAAATAATAAACGTTTTTTTCACATGTTTTATTGCAGTTTTTTATTATTCTGACATTACTCGCTTCATTGTGCTAGAGAAACGACGAGAAATAATCATCGGGTATATGGCAAAGTTCTCTCAGGCAAGTGGATAGGGATAAGCTATTGCCTGGTGGCTTCCCCCCGCCCAAAATCCGAGTGATACTAGGGAATTCCAGTCTAAAACCCGAGACTTTCAATTTTCTATTGTGATTGGGGGGGGAGGTTGGCGGAACTGGGTCGAACACTGATTGCTTGAATCTCTCATGTCATACGGTTTAATTCGAAGGGAGCTCTAACCTTACCGATCAAAACCAACCTTCATAGAGCGACACGCTTGATAATACCCCAGCGTTCTAGTTCGAACACGTGCAACCTTGGGACGGAATCCGCGTAATCGATTAACTAATCCGATGGTCGAGCGATCGCAAGAACTAATATTTGAACCCATGATGAGCCACAAGGTTTTTAGTGGTGAATATCCACACTTCATTGTTTACTGGTGACGTGATAACTTGTTCTAGTGGTATTTCTTTCGTAGTTATCATTTAAATTTTAAGTAGTTAAGTAATAAGTATTTTAAGGATGAGAGTCGCTACTCATACTCCGTCAGGCAAGTGTAGTACTCCGCCAGGCATGTGAGTTTTCACCCACAATTTGAGTTCGACGACTGAGCTACTTATCATCATTATAAGTCATTTTCTTTCGCGGGTTTTTATGTGCAATTTCTCCTCCAGTGCGTCCTATCCTCCCTGTCATTCTCTCTTTAATTCTTCCACATCCTTTTCCTCCCTTCTATCTATCATCCTCACTCTTCTCCTTCCTTTCTTCCCTTTTTCATTCACAGTTCTTTCCACCACATGCCTCAGTAAACATTTCCTTCTCATTGCATGGCCTATCCGATTTTTTTCCTTTTGATAATTTCTCTCACCAGTGTCCGTCCTCCATTTACCCTATAAATCTTCCAATTCCTTACTTTGTCAATCCACCAGATGCCTGACAATCTTCACCCAAACCATATCTCAAAAACCTCGATTGTTTTCCAGTCTTTTTTAAAGAGAGTCTATGTTTCACTACCCTACAAAAATGCATACCACACCAAGAACTTAACCATCTTTTTCCTTATTTCAATGTCTATGTTACTAATATCTTCCTCGTTTTCCTAAATTTTTCCTTGATATTTTCTCCAAGCACTATTGAACCAATCGTTCGATGTTCTTCACGGACTTCGCGTAAACAATAACATCGACTTATGATCTTGTTCTCTGAACCATTGGAAAAGTTTAAATGCCTCCAAAGATAACCAACAGTGGAATCTGCATGCATTACATGTTGCTGAAAAAGAAGAATCGATAAGACGATCGATGCAAGGTCATGATTTTTTTGTTTGGGTGGGAAGAACGTGACACACTGAAGGGGGTCTGTATAAAACAATTCACTGGGTTTCACTGTACTTAAAAAGTACAAAATAAACGATTTCTCAATACTTTCGTCTGATACTTAAAGGCTCGTATGCAAGATAATTGTTTTTTTGCTCATAGCGGAGACTAGACCATAGTTCAAAGTCCGAACTGAGAAACCATAAAAATCGAGAAATTGCATAACCATTATTGCTTATTGCTGTTAAAAATATAACACAATAAATTCATCATGTTCCAGGTATATTTATCATTTCACTTGGACTTACTGTTACTTACGGTAACTATATTTGATACGTCATTGTTGAAAATCAATTCAAAATCAATTAGATATATATTTTATATCTCAAGGTTTAAGTATTTGTCTGCATATCCGCTATGCCAATCCCATTTGGAATATCCACAGTAACGAAATGCTTATGACCAATGTCTTTTTTATTCTTCATGGGAAACATTCTTTATAATCATTTGCTTTCATGCTGTAATATCCTTGTTCAGAAATAATCCTTACTTTTTCCCACCAATAGTTTG
Organism: Rhinocypha anisoptera; assembly: GCA_011762765.2. NCBI lineage: Eukaryota > Metazoa > Arthropoda > Insecta > Odonata > Chlorocyphidae > Rhinocypha > Rhinocypha anisoptera. Next base: position 25,352 of record WURS02000234.1, read on the forward strand.
TTTCATTCTTATCATCTTTTTCTAAGACCTCTAAAATCAGTCTATCTCAAATTCCTTTGCTCCAATCTCTCATCTTAAGAAAACTTCATTCCCTTCATTCTATTCTTTAACCGATTCAGTCAATCTATAAGTTTTAACGACCTACACATTCCTCGCTCGTTTTCTCCTTAATTAGTTATAAATGTTTCTGTCCCTTTGCCCACCACATTTGGTTGATAAACCGGGAAACACAAGTATCATTTAAATAAAATAAGTTGAGAGTACCATATTATCCGTCATAATTTTTCTTGATGGCAGTATATTATTTTTTATATTCACTACTTATTACGAACAGCCAATACTCAGCCCCTTCATCTCCGCTACCAATTTTCTCGGGCTGAAGAACGAGATATTTAATTGGTTGCATTTGTTCAAGTACGCCACCGGTAATATGTATTATGGAATTATCATTCTTCCCATTCTTCTTACTATATATATCGCCTTTGGTTGTGTTTCAAAGTCCAATTAGATAGAATCGGAAGCTATCTACTATTACTGGTTCTTCTAATTATACTGTCATTGATATTACTGGTTATTATCCTCTCTAAGGCAGCGTCAACGTATAGAAATAGGCTTAAATTTACATATCCGCTCCGGTAAATTTAACTTACCCATGCTCAACCGACTCCTACAAATTTATCAAGGACGTTTTACAGACATGGCGTCCATGAGATTTTGCTTTATTTCAAGCCAGTGAGTATAAGTTCCATTTTTTATTCCACTCTTACACTGATCTTTCTGGTTTCATATCGCTAATAAAGCGATCATTCAAGCCACGTACTCTTAAAACAGTCCACAACTTTTCGTATCCCTACTGTCATGTGAATACGAACGCCCAAAACAGTAATACATTCTCAATTAACTTTCTATCGCACCCATGCACATTTTGATCACTCCCGGAAATGCAAATGTCTGATCCGTTCATTCTACCATCGCCAAAACCACACAGTTCTTTCCAAGTTTTGCCCAATATTAGCCTCTGCACTTTTCAAATCAATACTTTACCAATACATTTTCCACGCTATATTGAAAATACTAAATTCTCTTTCATTTTCAATGTCGACTTTCCGTTCATTTATTCGTACAACGTTACAAAAAATGTGGGAATGTGAACATGGGAGAATAAAAGCCTTGTTATTATTTCATGAGCGAAAATTTAAATTCGATTATTTTTTAATCGTTTCGTTCCAAAGATGGAAACACCGAAAAGCCTGTTAAGATAACCGAATAAAAGTCATTTGTGAGAACGGGGATTATTTCATTATTTGGCAACACTCAGAGGAGGGTTGCCAAACAATGCAACATCGATTGACTGATTATTGATCTGTAAGCAGCTGCTGCATTTTGTGGTATTTCCACAAGCCATGGTGATGACGAATAAGCAGAAGATAAGATTTCGTTGGCTCCATGGTGAATGAGTCAATCAGGATTTTGTTTTTCTATGTGCTCTATTCTTACCCCTCTCTCCCCACGCAACTCTTACCTAATTTTTTAAAATCTCATTGCCTTCGTTTCTTATTGTCAATCAATTAACTTTTGTTGTCTAATTTTGTGCGTTTATAATTAAACTTTAATCTATTGGTTTACTCACTTTCTGACTTAAGTGACCCGCGAAATATTCACCATACATAATATTTTAAATAATTGTTGAATAAACTGAAACAATAACACATGAGAGTTTCTAATGTCTATGAATATTCAATAGTGAAATCAATATGTTAATTGACGTTAATTGTCCTTTTAACTTGAGTGTTAGGTCACTCACGAATAGTTATGTTACGAAACTTATAGGTTATCTCTTCAAGGTCATCATGATCCTATCAATCCGAAGATTGGCTAGTAGCATTTTCCGGCTGTAGTTCTTCTCCTCTACAGCCCCTCAGAATACGTTCTGTACAAAAACCTCATGCCTCAAGACGTGATGTGTCCCAAAAGTTTCCCTCTTATTCCTTTAACTGTAGTTCATAAGCTTCGCTTTTCGCAAGGACTTCGAAGCACCTATTTGGTCTAGCCATTTGATTTTCAACACCTTTTTTAGCTTCATACTCCCATTGCTTCCAATATTATTTTCTCTGAGGACGATATTGTCCACGCCAATGTTCTCCTAATACTTTTCCTGCCAGTACGGCAAATATCATCGGATAACAGCAGCGAACTACTAGCCTCCATCTTTATACTCCATTTCTCTTCTCTTTGTCCTCGTTAATTGCCTTCTCGATGTAAAAATTGAAGCTCAATGGCGATAGTGATTCTCCCTTGCATGTCTTTCTTTATTTTTGATTCTTCTGCCCATTAAACACATTTTTTATCAATGGTGCCTTCTCTCTGCACAACGCATGTATAAATGAAATACTCTTCTATTGTAGTCCATTCCGGATATCTTTTAGGAGAAAGTGAATAATTTTCCAGTCAACGTTGTCAAAAGCCTTTACAAGGTCAGCGTGTACGAACAACTTTGGTTAGTCTCTTGGTAATCTATTCTCCAACATAAACGAAAGCTAAATATAGCTTGTCTTTTCCTCGCGCTTCTTCTAAATCCACACTGGTCCTCACCCATTTCCCATCTGGTATTTTCTCCATTAATTTTTTGGTACATTATCCTTGTGAAAATCTTTGATATTACGCTCATCAAGTCAATTGTATGGACGCTTTTGTAATTGTCTTCATTTTTTTATATAGGACGATTATTCTCTCCTTACGAGTACAGCCAGTTGGTTTTTCTCCTTTTCTAAACAAAGTGCATATCAGATGAAAGAGTTCAGTCAATGACCGCTTTTCGTAAATACTTAAATTCAATAAACATCATTTTTCGAAAGTTGCGATGTTGTTTCGTCGACCCATGACCTAGTTTGACCTTGGATCTTTCGATGCTGTAACAAAATTCTTCCCTGAGTGAGGGAGCTCACTACTATTCGTATAAATTCTTACGGCATTCTGTGATATACTTTTTCCTTAGGAAAGTTTCTCGAAATACTCTTTCCTTTGGTTCGCCTTACCTTATGAATAAGAATCTTCTTTTATCTGAGTAACAAATTCCACTTTCGTATTTCAGATAGAATTTACGTATCCTTCGCGTTCTTTGAATAGTCCCCATCCAGTTCTGTATGAGATTTATCTTTTTAAGTTCAGGTTGCACTTCTTTGCACGTATTTTCCATCCATTTTAACTTTCAAGTTTTTGTGTTTTCTCCTCTCTTTTATCAAGTTGTTGTACTTCGTGTTCCATATTTTGCTTTACACACACTCTGTGGCGATTTCAGAATTCCCTTTTCAGGCACAATCATCTCTCTTCTATTGATCCTGTTTTGCAACAGTGTTGCTCTAATGCTATTGAAACTCCATTCTTGGTCCTGCTTCCTGCAATTGAGAGGAAAATACTCAAAAATGGAGGCCGAGGCGCATATAGGTATGAGGGAAGTTCTTCGTTCTTAGGATCCTCTAATAATGGGAATATTAAAGAAGAAGCCCAGGAGTCTGAGTAGAACAGAATGGTACCAGGGATGGAAACCGTCTTCCAAGGGCAGCTTGAAGTATGATATATTTAAAGCAATCGAGGGGAGATAAATTTCTCAAGCAAATTAACCCAAATATGAACCGAGCAATGGAAACTTAAGGATTGTTTAAGGCATATTGGGAAAGAGAGATTGACTATGGAATGGGAAATGGGGAAAATTCGACACAATTGTACAGAGGATTAAGGATTGTACCAAGTTTGAGCTGTTGACATTCGACGTATGGCACAGAATGGAAAGTAACAGGGGTTTGGGGGAGGTGAGTGCATCCCCTCCCAGCCCCACCCCCCCGGCCACAACCCCACATTACGCAGCTCTTAGCA
>WURS02000235.1:0-12863 GCA_011762765.2 Rhinocypha anisoptera
AAAAATCACTCAGCTTGGGTTTAGCTGGAGGTGTCCGGAGGGTCGTCACTGGGTCTCGAACCCGGGTCCCCCGGTCACTGGGCTACCGCAACCCCTATCAGATATATATAATTTTTTTTTACTATGGTTACAAATTGTTTTAAAAAATTATGAGTATTTCCATATGTGATACGGCACCAGAGTTAGGTAAGGGTTCTTAAAAATTTTGACCCGCCGAACTCTAAAAAGGTTCGCCGTCACTGGCGCTGGATGACGCACTTCCCTCGTACAAATATCATCTTGATCATTCTCTTTCGGTACCTTTTTTTCTCTCCTCTCGCCCATCCTTTCGAAACTCGCAAACACGGCCGCATTTCCATTGAGGTTGTTCCCCATTGACATTTAAAAAAATAATTGATTCGTCCCCCAGTGGTATTTTGACGTCAAGTGGGTGACTAAGTCAACAATGACGATTCAGTGAAACAGGAAAAAGTTCAGCGGAGATGAGTTATCTGTATTCGGGGGTCACCTGTGAATTGATCTCGGGGTCGTGTAAACAGGTTAGACGGAGTGAAATTCGATTTTAAAACGGAATTTTTTAAAAGTTTCTAGTGGTTTTTCGATATTTTTCAGGCAGAACTCTGTGGAAATCCATTTCTGAGAAACAAGATTACGTACTACGTATTTTTCCACTAGGATTTGTATTTAGGCACAACTAGCTTCGACGCTGCGGCGTCATATTCAGGTACAAAAAATCATAGTCAAAAAATTTTTATTTCCTTGGATTGATACATTTCGCATGTATACATTTTCATTAATATTTAGTACGTGATTCATTTCCATAGGAAATTCCCGTCTAGGACACATGTCCTCTTCGGGTCTGAGCTAAAGTATCTATTTTGAAATGCATTTTATGCCAAAAGTTGAAAATTGTTCCTTTGTTCCTCGAGGAATTAGCGACCAGACATTTGCCGGTGTCGGGGGGGGGACCAGAGAGAAAACCCCGATTGGTCGATATCAGACGTTTTGATTCTTTTATATGGTCTTGGTTATACTATATATATCACAGACATTTTAACAGTATTAATCAATAGATAACAGTAAAAAATAAATAATAATAAATTAAATAGTAATAACAGTAGACATTATAATAACAAATAACGGTTGATAACGGTATCCAAAATCATCCAGAGACAGTCATTTATATACACTCGGGTGAGGCAGTGGGGGGCGGTCAGGGAAGGGGGGGTGGGGAAAGGAACGCGGGTTCGTGCGATTGGTCGTGAAGCAAGGTCCCTCCACGACGGGGACGTGAGCGATTGCGGTCTGGTGGTTGGTTAATCAGTTTTTTTTTAACGGTACTTTGATCTTTAACCGCGAAATAAGAATTGTGCAAACGTGTCCAATGAGTCGTGCTCAGGGGATAGTTATTCATACGAAGGGCTTTAAAACGCTTCGCAGGTGATTGTTTCAAGAGCTAAACTACCATTACCGGCGTAAGGTGCGAATTACGTTTCTGTTACCATCGTTCAGACGAAGTTTTCCTGAGTATGAAAATCTAAACGTGTGACGTATACACCATGGCATGGAAAGTAAATTCTCTCTTGTTTTCAGTACGTCATTGTGTTCGTTGGCCTCCTGTCATTTAATTCAAGAGCTGAAACCACTCTTTCCGAGTGAATTTTCTACTTGTCTTCTGCAGTTACGCCTTGTTGTGCTTCGTCATTAGTTCATATGCAAATATTAAGGGTGTTGTAATTTTGTGATTGCGTTACTGGAAGTGTAAATGCATATCTCTCGTTGTTTATTAGAGTGTCATTTGGTTTATTTCTGTATTTACGGTTGCCATAGCCGACGACGTGGGTGTTTACTTGGCTCGGTGCCTACCTTTCGAGATTCTACCACTGATTAATCGTATATTTTTGTACTTCAGCTTCAGTTTTTATATGTTTTTATCTCCCGCCGGAATATTTTATTTCCTACGTCATAAATCAGGGTCGTCGTGAACTCTACTCTAATCCAATGTCACAATCGTCGTGAATTATTCAGGACGATACAAAAACCGACCCCAGAAACTTGCTGAGGGAACTGGGCTGCGGCGTTACAGTTTTTCATTCGGCGTACTAACTGTTATGTTCATTTGAGAAATTGGTTTGTTGTGACGTTAATTTCAAATTTTTGTTGATTGATTTACTTTTTTCTGTTCCCTCGCGTTTTTTTCCCTACGAATCGCGAAAACATCCTGGGAAACTAATGCAGAGCACTTAAAGGGTATACAGCGATGCTCGTTCCTGGGTTTTATTTAAGTTTTATGCATCTGAGGTCAAACTGTAGTTTTTTTAAGCGTGCTGTTCTTACCCTTACATTGCTCCTAGGCTAAGAGAAGATCCCTTTTAGTGCCAGCGGTCTGATATATCGGTTAGGTTTTAGAAAAAATGCCACGCTGTCGGTCCGGTATTTAAAAAAAAATAATTTTTTTCCCCAAATTGGAAAAGAGAAAAAACATTAATAAATTATTTTACTTTCCCTGTAAGCGTTCGGAGTGTAAATAAAAAATTGGCTTCAACAAATTGACATTAGGCTTTATGCATGCGCATGAGTAAAAATTCGTCAAAAAAGCCCTGCCATTTTTCCCATGTACAAGGTAATGGAGGCTTGCGCTAAGAGGGTTAAAAGGTGAACAGCGTTGCTCATTCCTTCCTGAGATGTATTTAAGTTTTATGCATCTGAGATTAAGGAAGTTTGTGAGTCAAAATCTCAGGGATATTTGGATATGCTGGAAGGCTAGTGAAATAATACTGCTGCATCTTGCAAAATACCTTTGCTGTCATGAAGAAAACGTGTCACATTAAAGTTTAATTGTAGTCTTTGAAAAGTGTTTCAATAAATACTTTTCTCTGCCTGAAAGTTGAGTCAAAATAATGACTACGCTTCAGATATATATGATTTTATATACAGTTAGTAATTACACAAATATTAATATTTAAAGTTAGATTGGAATATTGCATCATTCCACATCATATTATCTTTCATTTTGAAATTATTAATTTTCTTAAAAAATCCGGCAACACCGAAATGAGCCCTTGTTAGGGGCATATGGACGGAAGTAGTCTCTGGTGAGGTGTCGTATGGTATTTGGTTCGCAGTTTCATTTTTACTGCTTTGGTTAGTCTTTGATTTTTTTTTGTTCACTTTTTTCATTTAAGTTTTTACTTTTTCAATAGATATTCAACTTTCATTTGAAATATCCGAGTATTTCAAGGGAACTGCGTTGCCAAATCGTCGACCGACTACAACGCCATTTTCATGTCACTAACCCATTTCGCCTGCTGTAATTGCAGAAAATCGCTATTTTCTCTGAAAATGGCACACATTGGTGCATTTATATTGTTACCATCTTATATATCCTCAGAATTAGCGTCTTATATCAGTTTTTGAAAAAATGACACGGCTCTGCGATATGAAAACATATTCTTTTTCCCATTTAACGCCCACTCTCCCCATTAAGCCCATGCAACTTAAAGTGCGATTTATGGAAAAAGTAGTACACAATGGGGGTTTCCCGTTTACTTATTTAGATAGAGGACACATTTTTCTATGAGTAAAAATATGAACAAAATGACATGACTTTCATTTTGCGATCCAACTTCCTTAAACCGTACAGCTTTTTGGAACTTCTCTGTTCTCACCAATCTATCCATGTGAAGAGAAAATTTGGAAGGGGTACGTGCGTGTTTGTATGTGGAATATTATGAACATCGCTAAATAATCTACCGTTTTTCCATCATTCGGAAATCATTCCCCTTGAAAATGTGAAGTTCTGTTTAGATTTAGGAGGTGTATTTGCATAACGTAATCACCATGTTTGGGCGGTATTATTGGTAAGGCACACATAAACTGGAGTTTATCCCGAATTAAATTCTATGTATTTAAAATTTACAGATTTCAGGAAAATACTTGAATGACTCACGAATTCGTTCACAAAGGTCCGAAATCCAAAAAGTCAGTTTTTAGACCTTGAAGAAGAGTAAGTACTTAAGAGGGTAGAGTTTGTCCGAAGGTTACGACCTCTGGGCTGTGGACCTGGGGGTAAAAAACCTTAATTTTACAAACTAGAGATGGGTGATTTCAAGGAATGAATAGATTCGAATCGTACTGTGTGAATCGATTCGATAGAAAAATCGGATTCTCTAAATCGATTTAAATCTCATCGAGTGAATCGATTCGAATCGTAATCGTCATTGAATCGAAATCGTAACCGAATCGGATCTGAATCGAAATCGTATCAGAATCGCAATCGTAATTGAATCGGAATATGAACTGAATCGAATCAGAAAGTAAACGGATCGAATCAGAATCGGATAACAATAATTGATTCAAAATCGTATTAAAATAATCGATTTCCGACTGAATCGAATCGGAATCGCCCATCTCTATCACAAGACCTTCATAAATTCTTTTGATTAAACTGCCTTCTGCCCTTATTCAAACGTCATTAATTGTGGATGCATTCACTCTATGCGTGAACCCTCAAGGAAAATGTTTACGCCCGTACCCAAAATTGGCAGAAAGGTGTGCGCTAATACGCTGGAAGGGCGTGGAGAGCGAGGTCAGAATTATCATTCACCCCCGCGCGGTCACTGTCGGCAAGCTATCCCAAGAATTTTCATTTTGGTCAAACACTTACTATTTTCACAACCTAGGTAAAGTGAAAGTGATTCCACTTGTTTATTTATTTGAAAATGACAGTAGATGCAAATAGAAGAGTGGAACTCAGTTGTAGAAAACTCTTCTGAAAAAACAAAATAATATTTGTAAAGTTAAGCATCACCCTCGGCTATATATTTTCTCCGGTGATGAACAAGAGCCGAAAGTGATAAGAACTCGGAGACATTGCTTCCAGGACCCTCGTACAAGGTGCATTTCAAAAGTTCCAGGACTTTTCAAATAAAATAAAAACCATTTATTATTTTTGAGAAATTTATTAATTGGCTTCAAAATAATCTCCTTTGGACTGAATACAGCGATTTGCACGTTCAAGAAGGTTATCGAATGACATTTTTAGCTCTCTTTTCGGCACAGCGTCTAAGTTTTACCGAGTTTAAAACAAAACACTTGATATTTGCTCTTTGTTCAATGCTCATTTTCTGACCGACACAACAAACAAACTGTCACATTTAGCGTGATATCAGCTTCTAAACGTCCGGATGTCATGAACATTTGACACAACAACAATGAAAGACTAATAATCGAACGACAAACATTTTAAATAGATAGCGCCACAGGAATGTAAGACATTTGGAAAGCCCTGGAACTTTTGAATTGCACCTTGTATGTATTGATGATATTATGTGACTCGGTGATATTTGTCTCCTAGGTATTTATTTATAATTCTATGCTCACCGTAAATGTGTCATATTTATATATTTTCAAGTTTATTTTTTGTTTATATCCCTGTTTGTAATCCCTTTTTTCTTCTTCTTCGCCATTGCTGCTATACAGTCGTCATTTTATGTGTTTCTATTGCTTTCTCTAGTTCTTATAAATTTATGACCTGTTTTCTCCGGTTGGCGGGTCCTCGTCTTAACCCTGCGTTTTATTTTGTATAACCATTACATCTGTTTGAGTATTTTTAATCATAGAACTATTCATAATCATATTCATAGTCATAGACTAAATTCAAAATTGCCGCTCAGGGTATTCATCCCGTGCATCCGTCGTCCATATCGGAGAGACTGCGGTCCCCGCAACATTTTTCCTTCTCTCTCTCTCTCTCTTTCCATCACTCACGTCCCCCCCCCACTTTCCGTCTAATTAGCCATTCTCCATTAAAATCCGCCGTCTCAGGGGTCCCTACGACGGCGCTATCAAATAGAGCTCGGGAAGAGATAAGTAAATTACAAATGTACGTGACTTCTTGAATAACGGCAGTCAGTTCAACTTTTTATCTCCCATTGTAGCAAAACAAATTCCGTGGGGGGAATACGTAGAAACTAACGAAATATAAAGTAAAAAGAATGGCATGATGGCTTGCTTGTCATTTTTGCACCCTCCCTGTCGCCCTTGTACCTCACCTTCTCAATTTCTGTTTTTCTTTAATGAAAAAAAAAGACAACGGGACGTACGAACATAATGGATTTATTTTTTCTAGTGTAGCTCTTTCTTATGCCCATCAACGACCCGGTATTTACTTGCTCACTTTCAGAATGTTCTTAATTCTGAGAAATTGTCTTACTACTTCGTATTGAGTCTTGTCGCCCGTGTTTAGTAAGGGGGTGGTGCTTTAAAAAAATCTTATTGAACAACGCGAGGAGCAATGATTTACCGTAGACGGAGTAGCAAGATTCACGAGCGTGACTCCGTCGAAAAAAATTACTGAAACTGTTCAGTATCTAAATGTATGTACTGTGCTCCAAGTGTTAGTTCAAATTTTCAAATTTCGGCTTGGTGTGAAGTAAAGAATGAATTTATAAAAGCGTAATCCAAAAGGCTCGCCAGCTGGTTTCAAGTGCAATATTAATGCTCGGATAACATTAACATAGCAAGCATCGTAATGCCAGTTTTATCTCCGCACGACGCTTTGGACGCTTCCGCAAATATTGACGTATCTTACTATAATCACCTGATAAACTAAAGGCCTTTTGCGGTCGTCTCCCGGGTGATAGGTATCCTGGTGATAAATATTTAGCGTGAGCCGTGTGATTACTTATCTCTCGAGGGCTTGAACATCAACCATCCTCCTAGCGTCCATATCCTTTGGTTGATGCTCCTATTAATTTTAGACGAAAGCTCTTTATTAGTCCTGGTGATTTCATCCGTCGAAATCAGTGAGATTTTCTCAGGATTTCAATTCTCTCCATCGACCCTGTGCTCCGTGCCATTATGCTAGTTGCATTGTAGACCCGAGGACCTAAATTCTGCCGCAGTTGGAGATTGCATTCGTGGAAGAAGGATTTCAGGGTTATTCAATTGAAGGTCGAGGATTAATTTGGGTCAGTTCTCCAAGCCCACCTCTCACTCGCTAGTCTCTTCGCACCTGTGTATTTTTCTTCATTAACTTTTCCCATCACCTTATTCTCTCCTTAGCCTCAAGACTTCTTTGGTACCTTCCAATGGAGTCTTTACTGAGCCTCAGTGTCTCAGAAATAGTTTACGGTGTTTTCAGTGTAGCCCATCAAATAGGGAAGACTCAGGCGTGATAGGGTGGAGCTTAATATAACTGTTTTGTTTGTGGTGCAGATAGCGGTTTCAATTTATTATTTTGTATTATTTTTAAAGCATATTTAGGGCGTAGATGAGTCTCGATTTAAAGAAAAATATGTAGTCTACGGAGATGACTTTTATTTAAGTTGTCTTAAAGTTGAAAAATCAAAGTAATTCTTCAAATAAGCAAAAGTTATCAGTACATATTCCATTGATTGCAGATTGTTTCTTGAATGTGTAAATAAATAAATAAACTATCCTTTCACAAAATTCTCTGCTGCTTTTTTTGGTGCTCACTTAGTTCAATTATCCCATCATGTGAGTGAACTATAGAACAAGATTTTCGCTGGCCCGGATCATCGGAAATCCTCGTCTCGAACGTTCAGGGAAATTTTAAAATGTGTAGATATCTTTGGCGCGATTCGTTTAAAGCAGTAATATCCCTCAACTCAATTTCTTGGGGTGGGTCTCAATACGTAATCTACGTGTAGTGAACGGCATGAATTTTTTACGCAAATGTCTTATTGCTCTTAAATTGCATCGGTTCCTTCCTTATCAATATTTTCTGCCCGAAACGCAGCTAATGAGAACGAGGAGAAGTTGGAGATTCCCTCGTGTTTCTTAGTCAACATAAGACGTGGTTAACAGCGTTATCCGGTGTGAGCAATTAATGTCTTTAATGTCTAATTGCCCACTTTTGTATTTCCGCATGTAATTAGTGTATTTCACAACCTGGGTTCGGCGCGTCTCGTCATCATAAGGTGAGCAGGGTATATTCACCTGAGGATCACGCTACCAGTCTGAATCTAGGTTTTGAATTAAATTATTTGTGGAAATAAAAAGCAGTTAACGTAGATTTTAATGAGGATGTGAGTAATTGGATCATTATTAGACTATATTAAAAAGCTCTTAATGATAAGGAGATGGCAATTAGCAAAAACGCTCTTGGTGATACGAGATACCAAGAAAATGGCCTGAATAGGAGGGGAAGAGTAATTGAAGCTGGAAGGCTAATTTCTCGAGAGTTTCCTTGTTCACGAAGGACTCGAAATTTTCATGCCAACAGCGAGGTTATAACGTCAGAATCTTGACGAATTCCATTAGTTGTGTGCGAGCGTCGGTTGTTTTCATCTATGCGACGTCAAAAGTTCGTCACGTCTAGACCTGACGATGTCGGGTCATTCCTGCGAAATTATGCAGATCATCCGACTCTAAAGGCAGATGTGGAGAAATGGTGTGTCGTCTGCGACGAATATCACGATGTGTATTGTGTCGTGATTTTGATTCCAAGAGATTTTTAACGTCGTAATGTGATGCGATGCGATGACACAGTGTGTATTACTAATCGCCTGAGCAATAATTCCCTCATCATAAATAAGCGGAGGTCGAATAATGTCATAACTATTTCCTTCCGGCGCGTCGGAGGGAGAGAATATAAAATGGTTGGATGGAGTGTTTTCATATTTTGACCAAATTTTTTGGGATTTTAGACCACCGTGCGACGTGTAGGAAGACAGAGACGTGACGTCCGGTAGGAGATGATTGAAATTAACTGATCCCGAAAATTCTATCCCCGAATAGATTGTTCATTTCCAGTTATGAAATGCATTCCAATGCGCATCTGTGCATTGACATGAGACTAGCGTCTCCCTCTGTGCTACGAAATTCTAAGATACCTCCAAAATAAGTGCCGTGGATATTTTTTAAATATTTATCTTACAGGAAATCATACTTGGCTCTACTCCGTGGAACTCCTTTTATGATGTATAGGATAAAGGAAACTTTGCAATTCCACAAATAACGCTTTATTACGACCGGTTTCGTTCACTTGGTGACATCGTCAGTTCTGACGCCTGACGATGTCACCAAGTGAACAAAACCGGTCGTAATAAAGTGTTATTTGTGGAATTGCAAAGTTTCCTTTATCCTATACCTCAAGAAGATAAGCTCTTATTTTTGGTACATAGTATCAAAAAAAAATTTTTGGCACATTAATGAGAAGAAGTATAGACAGAACACCTGATTACTGACACATATTAATGCCCATGCCTATTCAGAGGTATTTAAATGAATGCTTAGTTTATTTTTCACTGTGATTTCATTGAGAATTACAAAGGTGTTGCTTCATATGGCCATTTCCTGGTGTTTTGCTGCTTTAAACTTGGAGAAGACTCCAAGTCATTATAATGCCATTAATAACATTCCATTATATCGCATGTTTTTTATGGAGGTCAGTCTAGCTGAGTATGTAGTGCACTCACCATCTAACTCAAAGGTCATGAGTTAAAATCCTGCTCTGGATATTGTGTTTGTCTCAAACTAATTATCCTGAGTGGTTAGCATCAACAAGGGCATGATGTAAAAAAATTATGAAAAAAATTTATATTTATATATAAATTTTTCCTCCAGCTCAACCCAAGCTGAATGGTTTTTTGGGTACCACATCTTAGTGGAAAACCACAGGCGGCACAGGGAAAGGAACTGGCCCTTCTACCCTAATGTGTGAATTTCCAAGTGCCTTGGGCTTACAATTAGTATTAGATGAGCTCTACCCTCAATTAACAAACCAACCTTCGGGTTGAATACTATGGTTTCCTATACAGATTCAAGAATTTCACAGGAATCCCAAATTACCATAGTTCTTGTGAATGACATCGACACAACCATGAGAATTATTGAAGAATCAACCTACTGCCCATTAAATGGTTAATGATTCTCATTTGAGCATGTACATAGTGCACTTTCTGTTACTCTTTATTTACTCACTGTAATGAGTATTTTTTTCTATTAGACATTGCATGAAGAAGAAAACTTTCGTGACCTGAATAAATAAAACTAGAAAAGGAAAAAAATCTTAAGAATGTTACAGCCATTATTATGAAATATTTTAACAGATGCCGGCAACTTGTATGAGCAAGTTTTATGCGTATCCAAGTGCAACCAAATCAAACCTCAGTAATGAAGATGACAACATCAATAAGGTCAGTCATTTTTCCCAAATTTTTCATTAAATCAATTGTATATTTCTTCATTTATCACCTTCAAAATATACTTAAACTCATTACTTATAGGTGATATCATATTTATGAAATTTCAAAGGACAAATTCAAGAACCACTTAATTTCATTTTGCAACTTGTCAAATTTTAATAGAACTAACACAAATACCATATCATGGATAATTTATTATTAAGAGATACAATAATTTTGATGTGATAAATACAGAAGGATATTCAAATTTTAATGTAAATATGTATGCAAAATGTAAATATGTATTGGCAATCTTGTGAAAAAGCTGAATCCAATGAGGAAAGTATGAAATCATTTGGCCTACAACCTAAAAAGAATAGAATTAGTGCTCGGCTCCATAGCAAAAAGCATTTAAAAATTATTTCATGAACTTGGCAAACTCTAAAAAAAGGTAGACATGAGTCTATGAGATCCTTTTTTTATAATATTCTTGCAATGAAATATACAATATTCAAAATAAAAATACAGCTGGACACTCCACATGGTGAACTTTCCAAGAGGACAATAAATTTTACAGAATGTATTTATTTATTTAAAGAAAAGTGTACCACATACAGTTGTATTTGCCATTTACAGTGGATCATAAGCCAACACAAATAATAATACATTTAATTAAAGATCAACAAAAAATTAACCATTAACAAACAACAGATTAAAAGAAGAGATAGAAAAGGGTCAATCAATTTATTGGAGAAAAGTGATAATGGATCTATGTTGTGAGGAAGTGAATTTACTATTGAGGAGAAGCGAAAGAAAAGTGAGTGTTTAATCATTGATAGTCTGAGGTTGGGCATGTGGAGTAATGAGTGTGTACGGGTGAGTCATGAAGGTACATGGAAATTGATGAGTAGTTTGGGGCAGCCAGTGAGGGAGTTAACGGTGCTATATATGAATTTTAAATCCGTTTTTAACATTTAGTTAGGGAGATTGGAGAGGTTGGTACAGATTGACCATGTGGGGGAGCAATATGTCAGGAGCAATAGGACAATAGTGAAAAAATATGTGTGTAAAGCTCAGAGGTCAGTTAATTTCGTGAAGCAGTATAATAGTGGTGAAATGGTATAAAAATGTTTATAAATTTTGGCATTTTTTTTACTTATGATGTGACTGCTTATCATATAGGCTTATAATTTTCATTTTTAATAGCATTTGAATTGTATTTCAAAAAGGTAATATTTCACATGGCTGCTGAAAAAATTATTTTCCAGCCCACAAGTAAAGTGCATATGATGTTTGATGATACATCAGCTAATGAATTAAAAAGTATACATTTCAGCAATACCACTTACATAATTGCATCTTTGACAGTACCAGTCACTTAAAGGTAATGTTTGTTATATAGCAACATTCTGGTAAAGAATTTGCAACTCACATTAATGAAGCCATTGATATAGCAAGTTGTGAAATGTAGCTGCTGTATTGTATAGTGTGCACTATGTGATGCAGATTCAGCTGTAATGTTCCATTATTGGAAAATTTCCATAATACATAGTAAGTAAAGAAAGCACTTACAATTGGTGCTGTACAGATGAATGCTGTACAATTTTATGATTCAATGCATTTAAATGGAGCAGTTCACATCAACCGAGGTTATGTCACTAAAAATTACAACAAAAATTATTAAAATGTGACATGGGACCTCATACCACATTTAATTCCTCCTGGCACTCTTACCTCTTCCCGGATTATCGCTAAAGTTTACTTATTGCTATTCCCAATGCCAAAAGAAAACTGTTGCAAGTTCATACGAATAACAAGGAAGGATATCAATTCTTTCATTTTACTCATTTAAAGGTCATTGCTGATTCAACCATAAATTTAATGCAAAGTTGCAATCCAAGAGATAGGGTCCAATAATACGTGCATTCATAAGATTCTTGGTGAAATACAGTTAGAATCAAAATTGTGTCATGCACAGATGCAATAAATGGCACTTGAATATAAAAGTACAAAAATTTCTTCCTTGGAAATCACAGGGGGCAGAGAGAAAGGAACGGCACCCTACCAAGAAAAGTGAATTACACATCATTTGGCTTTTTACTATGTGAGCTCTATCCTCACCCATCAAACTGACCTTATTGGGTTTAATTATTGTGGTTTGGTTAGTTACATATCGTACGTTCACAAAAAAAAGTGCAGCATGAACAGAGAGTTGATTTCTCTTTTATACACTTACCTATGTTTTTTGCCTTTTTCAGTGAAACAAAGACAAATATCTACTAATTCTATTTTATATAAATTTATAATGGCAATAAATCTTGCAGTCAGGGGCCATTATTAATTTGTTTCAATAAACCATAGGAACTTATATTATGTCTAAATGCATAAAAGTATGGTCACTGTCTTAAATGAGACAGCTCAGTACTCTTTTAAGTCTAACCAATGGAGAGAGAATACGAAAGGAAGTTTGGCCTTCAAAATAATTATCTGAAAGGGTCGGCTCTCCCTCTGAAAGGGTCGGCATCCTCTCATACGGGTCGGCTTCTTTGGGGCTGTGTCGCTCCTTTGGTAGGTTCAGTGGGCTCCCGTCATCATTCGTGCTAGCACATGGGGGCCTTGTATCGGGGGAGGTTGTCACCTTATTCCCGCCGTGGCCTGGGACGTTGGCGTGCGGCTTCTGCCCAGACGCCACCCGGCCACGGTCCCTGCTCA
>WURS02000246.1:0-12863 GCA_011762765.2 Rhinocypha anisoptera
CCACACGCCCCGTGGGCTCAGTACTCTAGGTGAGCTCTACCCTCACTTAACATACCAACCTTCGGGTTGATCACTGTGGTTGTTGGTTGATATATATATATATATGTAAGTCAGGTATTCATCTGGCAACAAAATTATTGAGGTCTATACTGCGAAAGCATGTCTCAAATACAGTTGTTCGTAGGAACCGGTAAAATTGAGCAGAGGTTCAGAAATTTGATTGGTCATGGAACTATTTATTTATTCTCTCTCTTTATCTTCTCTCCTCTCTTTATCTTCTCTCCTCTCTCTCTCTCTCTCTTTCTCTTCCTCCCTCTTTCGTTATTTTAACAGCACCTTGCCGTTCGAGGTGGTACCCTCACAAGCATATGTTATAAATAGGTTAGAAAGCCCTCACCTCTTAGCTCTCGCGTGTCACTAACACCAACTTCCGGTTCTTGTTTCCTCGCCAAGAGGAGTAGTGGAGGGGGTAGGAATGTGTGCGAAGCGGGGTTTCAAACAAGAGGCTGGGCTAAGAAAGTGAGAAAAAAAATAGAGAGAGGTGAAGATATGAAAAATTCGTAGGCAGTTGCCCGTCGGCTTCTCCGACTGCAACTTACTTCCGCTTCTCAAGGGACGAGCGGTTACTTAATAAACTCGGGCATAATTGATGGGTTAGCGAGTTACATTCTGTTGTGTCGTTCCACCAGTGGCCATCAGTAATGCGATTTTGGAAATGAAAATTGTACGCATTTCTTCTTCTTCCGGAATTATGCACTTTCACAGAACCCGTTGAGATGCTATATTCATGCTACACCACTCTCTATCACTAAATATTTTAGTAATGCATAGTGCGTAGTTACCGTTGCATCTCCGTACCGTAGATTTTGAACTCATAGTTTCGAGCTCGACCTTACCAGACATTGAAAAAGAACTGGTAAAAGAAAACTTTTTTCGCGAAATATTACTGCTAATCTGTGGACAAGTTGATGTTCTACAATGTTTAAATAATTTTTAAAAATAATAAATTCGTTTGTAATCAAACGGTAATGATTTTATCATCAAAATTCAGAAATACAGACAAATAATATTACCCACCTAACTTTTCTATAATCATCAACACGCACGAGTTAATGAATTACGTAAGACCATAGAAAATTAATTGTAAAATATAGCTCCCATTTGACCAATTTTTTGCAAAATACGGAAATAAGGAGCAAATCAGGCAAAAACTAAGTAGGAAACTTTGTCCGGCCTCGAGCTATCAATCAAATAATACGAATAATAGATAGTTTTGTTTTTTCCACTTCTTTAGGATCATCTTACCATTGGCCTTTTTTTAAAATTCCCCTTAACCTTTCTTTGCGTTTCTTTTTCATTTCCCTGATACAATATCTTGATCCTTTTTTTCCATTTCTGTTCCTATTCCTAAACGTATATCTCTATATTTATCACTGTATATTATTGTTTTTAAAAAATCTCAAGTATCTTTTCTGGTTGGATAAATATTATTTCTGTGTTTCTGCAGATATTAAAAAATAGTTGATGATGAAGTTTTCTCGGGTTTCCAACCGTGTCAGGGTGTTTGTAGGCACCGACGTTTCGACAGAGTAGTCTGCCATCGTCTTCAGTGTGAGGAACTCACCCTGAAGTTGTTTTCCTTTTTCTTGTGACACGTGTATGTCACGTGAACATAACATTTCTTATCCTTCCCTTTTTTCTCTGCTTAATTATCTTTCAGAATATTTTTCCATGCTTCCTTATAGTCCTTATAGATATGATTCTTTGATCTTATTAATCGCTCTCCCCTCATCAAGAGAATAACATTTAAGTATTCATTCTGCATAAATTATATTTTTAAATGTGTAGGTTTCATTACTAATCTAGGATTTAACAATTTCCCATTGTTAAATGTATATGCCACGTATTTAGTAATAAAATCAGTTTAAATCCTCGGAATACCAAATGAGTGATGTCTGTTACTATAAACTAGTTCCAAAAAGTTCCAGACGAATCCATCGATTACACTTGGTCGAAACAATAAATTTGGTTCTTCAAAAATAAATCTTTATATCTACAAATGTTAAAAATATTCATTTCAAAATTGTTAAGTTTGATAAGGCTATGCCGAATTATGAATTCAACTTAAAATGCCTTCTTTAATTTTTTCATCCCTCTTGTGTTTTCCTGCTTCCAATAACACGTTTATTCCATTTGATTCTCCCTCTCAATACTCTCTTAATCAACCCCATTACTCATATTCTCTAACTCCTTTGCTTTTATTTACTCATCCAGGTAATTTACTGAATTCTCATTACCTGTATTTTTCCAGTATTTTCTCGTTTCTTCAGATCTGTTCATCTGATATACTTTGTTTAGTATCTTCAAACTCTTCCTATGTTTTAAAGAAGATATTTAAAAAACGTCCAGTTTTTAATTTTTGTAACCTCCTTCCCATTTACATGGGGTTGGATTTAAATAAAACGTAATTAATATTGAAATTTAATATGAGTTTGCATATGGTTCTGGAGCAACCCGATACCTTAAAAACATGTGTTGTTATTTGTGTCGCCAACCACCTCCCTCGGTGATTTCCATGTTCCCATGTGCCCCTAGTTGATTTAGGATTTATTTTCCGCTACATCCTCTCTTCTTCCGTAATCCGCTATAATATTTCCGCCGTGACACCATTTGCTTGTTAATGTACGGCAGCTATCCAATCACCCATCACTAATAGCATCATTCTGCCGGAGACTGAATTTCACAATCATTTCCCCGGGTTTGATTGAACCCCCCGTATACTTCGTCCTTCCTGTGATTACCCGTTGTCATGGGCACCTCTTTCATTAATTTTGTTCAATGATGCCGAACGATTGTCGTTTAAATATGGACTATCTAGTTTAATAAATGACCTTGACTGGAAAACAATAACCAATGTATTAACGCGAGGCAAAACGTCCTCCTACAAATTTTACAGAATTTTACGTAAGGATTAGAACGACAAAAGATATTCACAAAAGAATTTCTTTGTCAGGGCAGAAAGCAATTTGTTAGGAAGACAATTCGACAATATGTGGTCGGAGATTCAGGTGTAACAACTAAATTTATTTTTAACTGAATAGATTCTAACAGCAGTAATACTTGCTGGCATACTAAAATAGATTCTGTTACACGTGTGTGTCACATTGTTATTTATAAAACGACAATAATTTTTTCCGTATCACGATTATTTTAGGTTCATTGTTATTCCATTTACCTATGTACCACCTTATTTTGAGGGGTTATTCTCAATTTAATAAATAGATCATATATAAATATACTTTATATATATTATATATGTAAATATATATATATATATATATAAGCATTTTCACAAAGTTAATTTTTTCAATATGTTAATTTGTCCTTTTTCTATTAAGTATGGCAAAACTACAACAAAACGACAAATTTATCTATCATATAACATAATCACCACACACAAGGACAGAAATTGGCATTTAAATGTTATTAACTTGCACACCCAAACAAATTTGAGTTAAAAGCTTGTATATGCAACACTATTTCACTACCTGTCTTTGAATGTATCCTAATTGTTTGTGTATGTATGTATTTATGTGATATATATATAATATATTGCCTTAAACGGCACAAATAACGCATGAAAAACACAGAAAAAGAGACAATCACAGTTTTATCACGGCAGTTTTCGGCTGCTTCTATCTGCCGCTTGAGAGAAGCAGCTGAAAGCTCTCTCATTAAAAATGTGTCTCTTTCTGTATTTTTTTTATGTATAATTGGCGCCGTATAAGACCGTATACATTGATCTACTTATATGTCATTTGGGAGTATAAATAAATATATATGTTTGTGTATATGTTAGCACACTTGCTACCACTGGCGGATCAATATATTTCTGTAAGGGGCGGTCATTGAATATTATTTTCTTTTGTTAGATTCTTTATCTTGTATTACTTTTTATGTATGCGTACCATTGTGAAGAAATTGTTGATTTTATTAAGGTATTTTAGTCTACAAGTCAGATATCAGTTTTGAAACCCAAATACGAAAGACTATAACAACAGTAAATGAGGATTAAGGGATTTTATTTTAATGGATTCAATTTCTTCCTGAAATGTTATTCACGAAATTTGAAGTGCCGAAAGAGTTTCTTCTAGATTTTAAACTAGTGGCATGGGGAGGAGTAAAATAGTTGATTCTTTATATTGTGTATATATTGTAAGAGTAATGGACTAATTAGTATGATTTAACTTCTTGGAATAATACAAATCTTGTATCATATTGTATTAATCAGAAATTATGCGGTCAAAGTGTATAAATTTTAAAAAAATAAAATTAAGCTCTATGGTTTGCTCTCGAATAAATCACACTCCGATGCGTTAAACACTCAGTAATCAATTAAACGAATAAATCGTGTGCGTATTGAAAAGAAGAAACCTCATTGTACGTAATGGAGAATTAATAATCTATTTAGTCATGCATGACGTCATGCTCTTCCTCAGTATTCCGGTGAATTCCACAAGGCAACGCTTTACAATTCCGCACAACTCATTAACCATTGTGTACTTTTTTCGTGGAATGTTAAATTAATAACCGCGGGAGATATTTCCCATCTTGGGGCTTCAACTCTTTTATTATTTCCTGCGCATATAAAGCCCATAATCTAAATGACGCCACCCTTGTGGAATATTTCGAGTACTTCCTTCAGCTGGCGCATTTCTTCTGCCTGGAATGCCTCTAGATTAATTTCTTCTTTTGGTTCTCAAATCGTCATCTTTAGAACCCTCCCAGAATTCTCCACGCCTGTACATTTCATCTCGCCATCTATCCGTCGATTCAGCGGCATGAATACAAAGAAATGTGGGAAGTCTTGTTTGAATGTGTGGTTAGATTTCCCTCTCGAGTGCGAAGGAAGTTGCCTTTGTGCATGGAAAGAACGCCAATATATTGCACTGCAATTATATTTCCCATTAAGATATTACGAGAAATGAAAAAAAATTGACTATCTTAATCTACTTAATATTTTTCTGAAGATTAATGATAACAGTATAGGGAAAACTTGAAAGTTTCTATTAGAGTAAAACAAAATTTTTTATGATGTTATTAAATTTGCTTTTAATTATTCCGTGCCTCGAATTATTTTCTAATTGGGCGTTGAACCGATGACGTCGTTGGTCAGATAGCTGTCTGCCCACGAAGTGCAAAAATTTCCTCACGTTGAGATATCGAACCCTAGCAGCAAAACAGTATACCCGTAGATGACGGGAATAGATTCACATCAATTCGTTCACGTTTAAACCAGGATTCTATTCGCATTCGGTTCGTTGAAAATGTGAATTATGACAATTCCTTAGATTCATATTCGTACATCAGCACGAAACACCAACTTCTCTCTGTTGCAGAATTCATTACCAGGATTTGAATGCCATGTGACCGTTGTTACTCTCTTGTTACGTTGTTACGTTATTATGTTACGTTGTTCTAATTCAATTTTTCTTGCTGTAAAACTAAATGATGGACTTTCGATGTCATTAGTTACGTTATTCTCCATAAAATCCTCTATTAACTGTTTTTTTACATTAAAATTTACTTATTTTGTACGCAATTTTTATACACTGTTAGATTTTTCGTGGAAATTATAACTACGCGATTTAAAAGAAATAAGGGAATTTTAAAATATATTTTCCGAAAAGTCGTACCGTAGCTCACTTCAAATCCAGATATTTTATTCAAGTTTGTCTGTGTCAGTGAATATTAAAACCATATGGTGCCTATGAATTATTTTCTTCACCACTTCTATTTCTGCTGTCACAAATTTGTTCTGCACCGACATCTTTTGTTTGAATGAATGTTTTACGCTTTCAATATTTTAAAAACGCATTTCCTATTAGTAGTATTTTTGAGTTATCGATAAATACATTTGCGTATTAGAACTCTTGGTACTACGTATTATTCCCATAAATTGAGATCTTTTGCAAAATTTTAATCTACGAACAGGCAGCCGCTAGGGCTTTTTCGAGGTCATAAAACTCAGAAGTTAATTTGTAAACGAAAGCTCAATATCAACACAAGGGATCAGTTAACACCAAATTAGATAATTTTGTTTTAATCTTTGTGCTAATGTTGTTAAAAAAGAGGAAATTAATTTTTGTCTCATATTTTAGACTCAATAAGAGATTCAGTAGACTCAATTTTAACGATTTAAGTATTATATTATGGGGTGAAAATTTTAACATTTTACAAAACCTTAACTAATAATCTGCTAGAGTTAAAATTTTAATATATTATTGTTTTTATAGACATAAGGAGAGTAAATTTTTTATGATTACCACGTTGATAGAAAACAAAATGTACCAATGTAACTCTTTTGATAAGGATCATAAATTATTACAGTATAACCACTAAAGAATTTTAAACATTAAAAGACGTAGCATGTTATATGAAATATCACGTTCATTTCTTCAGTACTTATGATGAAATGAAAAAATGAATTCCAGATATTTAAGTATTTGGCACTTTTATATAACTCTTATTTCCCTGATAATAAAAAATATAGGTATTTATTTATATTAATTTGCATTGAAATGCGTTCCTGATTTGCTACTATTAAGTTATTTTGTAAAATTTTAATTAGCTGCTGTGAGTCAAGATCTATTACCTAATCACATATTACACAATCACACAGAGAATAGATGAAAGCGAGGAAATAATTTATTTCTCTTTCTTTCCTCCATCATAAGACCCGTTATAAAAAAGTACATTAGAAAAATACCTGATACCCTGCGTACCTTTCTTGACCAAAACTGTAATATATAATTCTCATTTTAATAAACTTCAAATCGCCGAAAAATATAAAGACTGACGTTTCGTCTTTACCTTTAGAATTTAATTGTAAGTTACTCTTAAAAACGGGATATTCTGATTTAATATCAGCATTAATGTCTCATATCATCAAAAAACATTCAACGTTATTCATCCATTAGTCTAATGATATTATTCCTTAAATACGGTTTTTTTCTTAAATAGAATCTTAATTAGTTTTTCTCCACATTTTATTTTCGTGGAATTTCCTTGCAGGAGATGGAGGCTAAATTAGTCTTCTTGTAGGTCTCTTGTACACTGAGTGTGGTAACATCTCATTTAGGAGCGTTTTTTGAGAATTCTAACTCCACGAAATTGTTTAGTTAGTCGGTATAAGTCATACGACGTCTAACATGAGCTATCATAATTTTATTTCATTCGGTAGACATGAGTCCATCATCATCGCCACATAGAGTCAAGAGACATCTTACTACCCATATAAATATTAATAAGTCAGCATTTTTAAAACCATTTAATAATGCGTTCAGCATAAATAGTAGCTTAAAATTTTATTTTCGGCAGTCGTAATAATTTTAGTAGCCACGACAAAAAATCCCACGGGAAATGGAACGTATTTAGCAAATGATCATTTAAAATGGATACGCTAATTATAATTTCATGAATTTGATTCATTTAATCTTAGATGGAAAAAGTTTCAATGAAGTTAATCTCCAAAGTTGCTCAGGAAGTAACTTCTTGAAACTACTTTTCCTCCCATTTCCCTTGTGACTGAAGATGAGGCCAATGTCTGACATTACGCATTACGTTCAAACTGAAAAATTAATCTCATTTTATTGACGAATAAATAAAAAAACTTAGCATTAATATGCATTTTAATATTAGTGCACTGTTTTGGGAAAAGAATTATAAAAGTCCGCAATCTCTGAAACAAATTAGAGAAAATTATTAAAGTTTCTAACATTATACTCATACTTTTAAGTGATTCAATTTTGAGAAATCATGTATTTTTTGTTTAGATACTCGTAAAAATTTTATTTAGTACTATAACCCACTAATATACTTGTGCTTTAGTTGTTTTATGATTTGTAGAAATATATTTAAGTACTTTTCACGTACAGTTAAACGTACTAAATAGGACTTTATTATATTACGTATGTTAATCTTGATCAAGAAAGTCGGGTTGAAGATTATCGGTAAACTTGATGTTGATTTTGGTATATCGGAAAATTCGATTTGTTTGGAATAGGAAAATATTTTTGGAAGTTTATCCGGTCATCTTTATAACCAACTTTTACCCCAAATTTATACGTTACGTATTCATAAAGAATATCTAATTCTACTATGCTTTTAGAAAAATTTACAAATTTTGTACAAAAATACAAATTACAAAAATAAAATTAATTGTTAACGATTGAAATGTTTTTCGTCATTCTCATTTTGGTTTTATCACGTGATGACGAAAGTAGTTAATGCCAATTTTGTCGTGGTGCACTTATTATGAAACCTATTAAACGTTATTTTGCAAATTTTTATTAATCATAATTTAAACAGTAAAGGTTTTTAATGCATAACCCATCATGCAGATCGGTACAGAAACCGGGAAGTGTCGACTTCAATTACGTCGGGAGTTTGTACATGTTTATCATAATAGATTAGCACGAATTTATTAAAATTAACTTTTAAATAAACATTAGCACTCTCTGTTTTGATTTACATAAGAAATAAGGGTTTTTAATAATATTTAAATGATTATTACGGCTATTATTGCGTAGTACAGAATACTGGTAGTAGGCTCATACTATTGAATCCTCATAATACAGGTTTAGTTTGCTTAGCTCTATTATAAAATATGAAAATATTTCAGCTGATATATTTGCTTACCACATACCTTCTTATGCAGATTTAGATTTTTGATGTTTACCATTTATAAACTGTTTATTCTTATTGTCTTTTATTAAAAGGATTATTCGATGCATAAGTATGTTACTCGATTGAATATAATCATAATGAATTCGCATTGTTGGAAAGCTGGTGTAACGATTAACGAATGTATATCGCTGCAGAGAAGTGTGTTTGATTTGTGCAGAAATTATTTCCTCATTTCCCACGTAGCATGTGAACATTTTAAACCAACCAACAATAGAGTTCAATTTTAACTGTTGATTAAGCACCATAGTTATTTCATCTATTGTTATTCGAAAAGTTCCAAGGGGGAAACATGTCTCGTGGCTCGGAAAATCTATTCAAGAACCTATTCATCACAATGAAATTTCAAAGCCCCAATGCCCTATGTGGCGTAATGGTATAGGAGGTCCTCTACGTTAAAAATTTCAAGAATTTAAAAACCTTTTTGTGAACCCAAACTCTATTTAATGCAGAGTTTCATATGACCTTAAGCTTGCCATGACATAAAAACTTAAAAAAAAAAAAAATAGAAAATAATTTAACGTAGCAAGAGTTTATTTTACTTTAATTTAATTTATTTTGAAGCAGTATTCGGAGAAATAATGAGCGCCGGTCGGGAAAATTTTTCGGCACTCCATTTTCGTGCAGGCGAAGGTAGCTAATTATTTCATATCCTAGACGGCGTATCTTCATCTAGTGCAGTTCAAACAGGCTCCTTGTGCACTCCCGAGTGCTTTCCAGTTTCCCTTCATCTTTCTTCTGGCTCTTTTAATGAGCATTTCATGCATCGCCACCCGTATAGCCCTTCGACGCGGGGGCATCTCTTCAGTTAACTCCATCATTAAGAGGAAATGCGTCACTGTGAATGGGTTTCGTACGGGAAATGGTTTCTTAAAATTAACGAGCCACGTAAATTTATATAGTATATACGTTTCTGCAAGTCATTGTCTCATCGACTCCGATGCGAGTATCTGAATCAATAACCCGAATGGGAATGCGACAGACGTACCACCTTTTATCCCAGAACCCCTCGGAAGGCATTATCATTTCCATCCACCCGCGCACACCCTTGCATTTAAGCAAGCCATTTCCCCCCACCCCGTTTCCTCCTTATCGGGTGGATTTTGGGTGGTTTCCGGGACTCTAATATTTAATTGGATGCGTCGAGGCGAGATTTAAAAGGACCACCGTGTTTAGTCTTTTGAAAGTTGGAGTGTTTCGGAAGAGGGGGCTACCTCGCATTTTTAATGAAATGAAAAACACACGAAAAATGAAGTTCTTCAATGAGAAGGATGTATGCATGTATGAATTCCTACAAAGATCGAAGTTTCAGGCGTGATATGGTGGAATTTGAACATTTTGAGTAAATTAGTGCAATTTTCCACAAAAATATAGGTTTATTTCTACCAGGTTTCGATGTTTCCTGATGATGATGTAGTAAAATCGAAACCTTGTAGAAATAAACCTATATTTTTGTAAAAAATTGCACTAATTTACGCAATATGAATTCCAAAACTGATAAATTCTAGTGTGGACACCGGGAGTTACCGGAACAAATTCAATCTCCCTATTTTCTACCACATACTCTCCTCTCTTCCTCCCCTCGCCCCCCCCCCCCTCTCACTCTCTCTCTTTCTCTCTCCTCGAAAAGTGATCAGCAATGGCCGAAAGGCTGCTCTTTCCAAAGGGGTCGCCGCGGCGAAATGTTTGACTATCTCTCCCGGCCAGCCTCCGAGGTGAATTAATAAAATTGCTACGTCCTTTGTCGAGGGGGAGCAAAGCAAAGTAAATGGAAACGTTAGCAATTTGTGCTTAAATCAATAGTTTTCCAGCAATTGAATTCCACTTAGATGCATATTATTTTTGTTGAGGACGTGAGACAGGAGAGAGAGAGAGAGTGAGAGAGAGCAATAAATCCCAAAATGCACCGATATATTTGACAGTGCGCCATTCTTGCTCAACTTAGTGAGCTACAGCGCTACAAACTGTTTACTTATTAGGGATCAAACATGTTCCACGGAGAATTGAGGACAGCTTCTAGGAATCTTTCCAATGTCATTACCAAAAACGTAACGTTATGCCCGGCAGATTTTCAATTGACTTGATATTCGTAGCTAATAATATAAAAAAAAGAAACCAAGACCGTGAGAGGCTACTTTTTTCAGTTAGGATGTCTGCAATTACTCCATTCCATCTTTTGCTTGCTCATATGCACATCAGCCGTGATATTTTTTGGGAAGAACTTTTTTTTATATTCATTGCAAGTTTTCGAGTTTTTTTTCCAAGAGTACAGATTCGTGTTTCAGAGAGAAAATACCGATGAAATATCAATTTAATTTTGAAACACATTAGACGTGAGATGGAATAATGTAATATATAAATTATAAATGTAATATTATTAAAAGAAAAAATAAAGAGTTATTCGGTGGAAAAAACGAATGAAATTTTATTTTTTAAAACTCTCGTTTTGCTTAGATTTATTAACTCGATAAATTGTATCGTACATTTCCTGGTACGTATAAAATACCAGGTTTTCTACAAAAAAATTACTTAGAGTTTTTTAATGAACATACAATTTGTAGCGTCACCGATATTTCTAATGCAAATATAATCTCACGGAAACAAAAATCAGTAACTTGGAAGTGTCCACTCGGAAAAATGGTTTAAAATTCTGATAAACCAATGACATCAAAAAAAAATTATTCCGAAAATAGAATGATAACAATGTGCTTTGCGGCGACCGTGCTTCTGTCTCGGGCTGAGCTTGTAAAAGTAGGTAACTTTTAGCCTTTGTAAAACGATACTGTCTCAGGCGTAACTTAGTGGAACTCCAGCATACAGGGAGTAAAGGAAGTAACCGTAGCAGTCCCTGACGATGTAGCCGTGCTACAAAACCATGGTCGTGGAAAATAAAATTTCGTGTGGAAACTACAGAGATAATTCCTTTGCTTTCACTTTGTAAAACGGATAAGAGTATTAGAGAAATACTTCTAATCAAATTCACAGTAATAGTATTAAATAATGAATTTTTTCAATAAACTTTTCAACGTTCAATCATATACTTTCCAGTATGTGATATTTCCATTACATTTTTTTAAAGAAAACTTTAACTTTGTATGACGGAAATGATGTGATTACTCCTTAAATCTTTATGCATCGGTTGACAGTTTTTCGTAAGATTATTAATCCCATGATAATTATCTGAATCAAACGTGTATCTGAGCACCGTCTTTAAAATATTCGTAAAATTAATAAAAACTTCCCACTGTCAATCTCTTTCAGTGATTTAGCGATTATATTGTATTTTAAGCAGAACCTCGCATTCGGTAGAAAAATTTATTTAAAAAAAATATAATTTTTAATGAGTCCGGTTATGAAATGCTATCTATCGAAAATGGTTATTTTCACTGTTTCTTTTATGTCAATAAGATTTTGTGCAACGGTAATCGAAATAGGCGATTAAAATCATTGAGGGGTGAGGACAATCCATTTAATTAAATTATTCTTGAAATGTATAATTATTGTTTTTTTAAAGATGTAATTAATGTGGAACGTTATCTCTTGTAACGTTAATTAACTAATTGCATTGGACGGAAAATAAG
Organism: Rhinocypha anisoptera; assembly: GCA_011762765.2. Classification (NCBI taxonomy): domain Eukaryota; kingdom Metazoa; phylum Arthropoda; class Insecta; order Odonata; family Chlorocyphidae; genus Rhinocypha; species Rhinocypha anisoptera. The sequence goes on from WURS02000246.1 coordinate 12,327, forward strand.
GCATAACAAAATTAGATTATATTAAGCGTATTGAAGGTCAATATAGCATATAGATCAGTGTTCCCCAAACCTTTTAGACCAATTGCCCCCCATTGTTTCCATACACCTATGCACAAAAGCCCCCCGATCGTAACTTCCTTGTTTATTTTCGTCCACTAAAGCACCGCTTTGGGAAACTTTGTGTCGTGCCCACTTTGGGAAACAATGATATAGATTGTTACGTTTTCGCTTCAATCTCAAAACAACTTAGTTTGGGTAAAGTGCTATTGGAAAAGTATTTAATTGTTTCTATACATTTCCTTTTTGAGGAAGAATAAAAGCGACATTCTCTATAAATTACACCGAAGGGTTTATTTATCACGACCTGGATTTTCGCCCTTTACATATAATCCAACTCATCTTTGATTTGCGTAAGCGTATTGCCTTTCAAAAACAAATATTTAATAACAGCTCGATACTAGATTTTGTCTATTTTCACAAAAACACTCACATCAACTCACTCAAACGACTGTTACATAACAACTGCGCGTCCAAAAT
>WURS02000267.1:0-12862 GCA_011762765.2 Rhinocypha anisoptera
TGTCCTTGCAAATGGCCAAACACTCAGAGTGTAAAGTGGAAGTCAGGTTTAGAAAAATCATTAAAAATAAGAAGATTAGCTAGTGACAGTGAGATTACACTCAACCGTATATTCACTTATCTTGTTGCTGTCAATAATTAATTGCAATTGAAAGAAACAAGTCAAGGAACGACTGATGCCTTGTGTCTGTAGTGGCAGAGACACATTGAGTGTTAAATGTATTCAAATTGCTTCACACTTACGCATTCACTGACTCTCTCAGTTTGCGCTATACATTTTATTTATTCCGATTGGTGATCACCAGTTACAAATCAGTATGTGTCAATTGTAATTCAAATTTTATTTTAATTATTTGATAGTGATAGCAAATTGTTTTCAGCAAATTAAACAATTGCTAATCTGCATGATAAATTCGTTTAAAGAATCTTTATATATTTAATAACATTTACAATATTCACAATGATTAATAAAGGCGCGGATCCCCGCAGCTGGCCAACAGACCAGCGGCAGGTAGAGAGACTTGGTGTGTAAGAGTATCTTAAGTACTCTAAACATTTGGTTTAATTTATAAAATAAACTTTAATTCAAGAAGAGTATGGTATTGTCCCATCCTTCTGGTATCTCTTATTGAATATTTTATATTATATTAAAACAAAAAATTTGAATAAGAACATTAAAAACAAGTTTTTTAGTACCAATACTGTTGGATCTAAACCTCAAAAAATAATGAAAGAGAAAGAGAGGGGGCGCTGGTGTCGCAACTCAACTCAGCCGTTTTGCCATACTGTAATAATTAAATTTTATTTTTCAAACATATTCAATACAGTGTAAGTTTTTGCTCACTGGGAGTGAAATCTTTACGTCTCTTGTTGTAAGTAGATTTGTCTTCTATAACCGATTGAGGAAGATGACGGTGAAATAGTTCAAAGCCAGGAACTTGCCCTTAATGAAAAAAAGCTTGTGTCAAGACCACAGAGTCAATGACTTGGTCTGTGATTGTAGTAGAATCTAAATATTTAGCCGAAGAGTCTATTGTTTTTGTGTCATAATTGCAAACAATATCTATCAACTCTTCGATTTCGCTATTTGTATTTAACAACTTAGCCTCTAAGGCTTATACGTGATCGTTAAGTTGTTGCAACTTCTTAATAAAATTGCCTTTTTGTTGCGGAAACTTTAACTAGATATTATTTTATTGTTACATTTAAAATGAACACTTACAATTTCAAACCAAATGTCTTCAATATCTTGCCGAGGGATAAACATGTTTGTATGTATATCGTTAAAGATAAACGGCTGCGACAATGTTGAAACTGTTATGGTAGGATGCTTTGTAGTTCGTGTGTTCGCTGAACAGGTTAGTAAACGGAAAAGAAACTTGTGTCCAATTGTGAAGACTGTGGGCTGCAGGTTCACAAGGCTGCGCGTTAACCGCGCCGCGCTTCTTACAAAGTTTGAAGAAGTGTGGCTTATCTAACTAAAGCTAACAACAGATAGGGCAAACCTTATTTTACTTTTAAACTATCCATAACATTGCAAACAAGCACAGCATTGCATTAATAATAATGGGTGCCATGAGTCATCGTGCTTACACACGAGATATAAGGCGCAATATTGAAGCAGTGCTTCTTCATAGTATCGTGCCTGGATTCTACGGTCCTAACTCAGGCCTGCATGGCCTGGACATGGCAACAGCCTAGGTTTTCAAACTTTTAACCCGCACACTACTCTCTAGCTGCGCGCGCTCGACACTAGCTGGCCTCCCGCGGCCGCTGCCATGGGCAGAACGCAATTTACCCCTAGACCTATTTTAACACTAGTAACTCACTTGGGTTAACATAGTCGCTCTAGTCACGTGGTTACATTCCGTGACGCGAGTCCCGTCTGTTCAAGTCACGCGCGCGCAAACTACACGTGTTTCTTGAAAGTTCTTGTTTTGTGCATTCATTTGACTCGTTTTCTGTTTAAATCAAATCTGGTCGCTGATTAATTTTAATCATGCCTCAACCAAAACTTCAATGCAGTGAATGCGAGCAAGTTTGTTCTTCTCATACTCTCTTTCGTGATCATTTGCTGTCTAAGCATAATATACATCTCATTTGGCATAATTTGGAATTTAATTCTATTAATGGTATTTTGATGTGTATTGTAAGTTTTATCTAACTTTATTTTTAATTAGAATTTGACAGTTGGAAGTTGAGAACTGAGAGAGACACTAGTGCCTACTTTACCGTAAAGAATCGAGTGTACACTAGCATGAACAAGTTAGATTTTAATTGTTTTTACGAATGTAATAGAAGTGGTATTTCCAAACTGAAACCAGAAGCCGAGAGAGCACGAAAGATGAAGAAAGTTAAATCAGTTAAAACCAACGTTTTTTGCTCAGCTAGGATAATTTTAAGAGTCAAGAATGACGCAAAAAGTATTAAAGTGGTGTACCAATCTCAGCATCTCGGACATGACTCTGATGTACGCATGATTCGCAACGATGCCAACACTATTGCAGAAATAAAAAGTTTGTTGGAATCCAAAGTCCAATGCTCAGATATTCCAGATGTTCTTCGAGACCGAGCCAACGAATTAATTGACCAAGGAAGAGAAGATGAAATACATTTGAACATTACAAAACTACAAGATCTCAACACACACGATGTTTATGGAATCAAGTACAATAACAAGATAGGCATGAGCGAACAAACCCACCGAGATGAATGGATTTCCACTGAGAATCTGATTCAAAAATACCCCCAGTATGTCATTTGTTATAATAGTGGAACACCAAACAAGAAGAAACCAGATTACCGAGATAATTTTTACCTTGGTATTATGACACAAACACAACAAGAATATCTAGAACTTTACGGGCATCGTTTACTTTGCATTGATACTACATTCAGTATTAGTTTGAAAGCACTGAAATTAACAGTTTTAGCTGTTCTAGATGATCATGAGTAAGAATTTAATATCAATGTTTTTGCAATTGTATTTTACTTGTTTCTTTTTCAGTGAAAGTATTACCGTTGGACTTTTTCTTTCTGTTCGTATTACTATAGAAGATCTAAATGTTTTCTTTCGGGCAATTCGAGCTAAAGTTGGTATTTTCGCTACGCGATCACTGCTATCAGATGGTGATGCTAACTTTTACAAATCCTGGGTTAAAATCATGTGCCATGGAAATGAGATGGTACCTGAACCACAAAAGCTTCAGTGTGGTTATCATAAACAAAAGTCCTGGGCTCAACACTATCATTCTTTGAAAAGCAAAGAAGAGCGAGACTTTGTACGAAGATCTTTGTTAAGCATCAAAAGTTGTGTTAACATAGACAAGTTTGAAAACCAAGTAAATAAACTCAAGAATTATCTCAATGTAGAATCCGAGTTTGGAAAATATATCATTCCTCAACTAGAAGAAGCACACTTATGGGCTTATCTTTTTCAAATCAATATTGGTCCAACTACCAACAACCATGTTGAGAACATCAACTCGTAAGTATTTTTAATGATTTTAAAATTAAAAAACTAAATACAAATTTTAGGCGACTTAAAACCAAATACAAGTTAAAGAAAAAAAAACGGGTAGACTCATCAGTTTATGTTCTATTCAACTTTTGCAAGCGCGAGATTGAACACCGAGCAAGGAAGTTACGCAGAATGGTATCGAACAAAAAAGAGATAGCTTGCGAAAATGAACATCAATATGCACTTGAATTGAACGCAACCGATTGGCCAGTATTTTATGACAATGAAGATATCAATCGAACTTGCTATGTTGTGTATGAAAAAAAGAAATATCTTTACCGATTGTTTTGGGATCAGTCAGTAGAATGTGATTGCCTGACAAGATGTCATGATTGCAAAATCTGTCATCTTCATTCTATTAAGTGCAAATGTTCAACATTTTTAACCAAACGTGTTTTGTGTCGTCATGCTCATCATTTGGTTCTTCAAACAAAAAACATCAAACCTATTTCTTATTTTGTTGAAAAAGAGCGTGATGACCAAATTGAGAAAGACAAGGAGCACAGTAATCAAGAAAATGATCAAATTAATCTAGATTATCAAAGTGATCAAGACGATTATGAAACAGATCAAGATGATATAAATATATCTCAAGTACACGAAGATAGATCACAAATCAAAACATTCTTACACAGTCCATTTTTAGATCAAGAAAATGAAATTCTGAATTCCAAAAAAAACGGCAAACTAGCAAAGACGAAATCAAACGAAAATTTGAAGATTTGCTAGACATGGACAGCTGCAACTTCGAAGAAATTAAAGAACTTCTTGAAAACAAAATTAATCAATATTCACAACAATCGGGAGAAGGAGAAATCAACATAAGAAATACAAGAAACCAACCCCGGAGTTTTTTTAACAAAAAGAAAAAAATTTTATAATGTAATTTTATAATTTTAAACTTTAGATTTGGAGCGAACCCGATATGTCCGTGGTGACCGGAAGTGGAACATCTCTTACCTGGCGATTCACCTGCCGCTAATTACCTCCGCATCAATTGGGTCTCATTAACCAATTGTACAACCTGTGAGACTTTCTCTTTGACAAGTTGAGAGAAGCCAAACTAGGATAGTCAGTCTACTAAAAGAGTTAGGTTTATGTGTCGAAATGTGAATTCACATTTTGACCTTTCCCTGATTAGTCAATTGTGTATTTGTGAAGAGGCGCAAAGTACACAGGCAACTATGTAGTCACGACTTAGTGAGTGGGCAGTCAGTTTGATTGTTCTAACACAATACTCAAACTGGCTCCATCTGTCTACATAGTTCTATTGTGTGTGTACAGGTGTGTGTGCATCTAACTAACACATTGTGGCTACTTATCACAAGTGGCTGTGCACACAATTGACAATGTCCTTGACCAATCGAACTTAGTATTGCATGCCTTTCTCTTTCTTTCTCGAGTTTATCTTGCATGCTCAGACTGCCTAGTTTTGGTGCTCACATTTGAGGTATATAAACTCCGACCAAATCCTTAGTCGGAGAGCAGAGTTCATTTGACGTTCTCTAAGGCAGCCTTGATACACGGTTGTTCTACTGTCTGTATCAAGTGAATCGGATGGGAGTTGTTTCCCACAGAATCACGATCGCTGATTATTCTCCTGGCCCAACTTTTATCACCACGGTCACATCGCGCTCGCCCATGGTGTTGGCTTCTTTTGGATCCATCAAGTCCCTCACCAAGTGACTCGTGTATTTGACTAAATAAAATATCTTGAGCTCAACCTTTGTTTGTCTCTGTCTCCCGGGTGTCCTAACCCGTAGACTCGGTGAAGAGTCCAAATTGCGAAAATCCTTAGAGAGAAGATAAGCAAGCACCTGGTAGTGTTTAGTGCCTACCCAGGCCGCTTCATTGGTGTCAGAAGTGGGATTCTGACATCCCACCTTGTTCTCAGCCGTCAAAACACTCTCGAGGAGTGTCTTCTTATCTTTCCGGATCAGTGCTGATGATCCGGAGGATTCGTTCCCTGAATCTTACGACATCTCGAAATCGAAGAAGGAGAGCCATGTCCGTAGTCACCCCGACGGATTTCGTACCACCTTCTGAGGATCCCCCTCAACAACCGGATCCAATTTCACAGCTAGCAATGGCAATGGCTAATCTAAATCCATTTGCTCGAGCGCCGATGCCAACCTTTTCGGCGCAGCTCCATGAAAACGGAGAAACGTTCTTAAAAAAATGGTCGATCTGGGCAGATGCAACCAAGATGACTGCTCTCAGCAAAGTACAACAATTTCCCTTGGCTCTTTCTGGTTATGCCACTCGCTGGTATGATCACCACTTTGGTCAACGCTATCCGACCAATGAGACAGAGGCAAACGAGCTCTGGCGGGACATCACTGTCCAGTTTAAATCGACTTATGCATCGCAGAGTCGTGAGCACCTGATATTGACTAAGTTGTATCAGCGAATGCAGAAACCAGGGGAAGACCTGGAAAAGTACATGAACGACATGTACAAGCTGGGTGCTAATGTGGTGGACCAACCTCACCTTATCCGCATCACTGTCAAGAACATGGAGAGCCATCTTTCGTCTCGTCTTCAACGCACTTACATCAATGGCTGGGAAGATCTTGAGGCTCTGGCTAAGATTGAGCAGACTGCTATGGCTGAAGATGCTAAGGCTTTCAAAGGGAAGACCGTTGAGAACAAAACCCGCGAGAGTCACATGGGCAGCAACTCTCGTGGTAAAGGGAAAAAGTACCGCAACCGCGGGAACTTTTCTGGCAACAGAGGAAACTTCCAACGTAACTACAGCAATGGCAATCACGGTGGTAACAACCACAACAACTCTAACCACTCCAATTCCAACTATAACCAACTCTATGGATCCCGTGGTCCACAACGTGGAGGTCATAGAACCGTCAACTTGGTTAGCTCCGTTGGAGTCACTGGTCCGACAATTCGAGTTCATCCCAAAACTGGTAGGTATGATTCGAATGATAACCATCTTTATCTCGATGCAGAAATTGGAGAATGGTATGTGCCTGCTCTTATTGATACTGGCAGTGCATGCAATGTTGTTGTGTTGAACTACATACCGGATGGGTATCGCCATCTCATGAAAGAGTTATCAACACAAGTGGTAGCTCCTCCTTCAATCGTTCCGATAGGAGAAATTGAGATTACTGTGAGAGTTGATGAGTATACGTTGATTAACGAACCGTTCGTCGTTGCTGAAGAGTGTGATTCGCCTGTGCTTATTGGAACACCAGTTCTTCGACAACTTAAGGGCTCTCTTAACTTGAGCTCTGGTAAGTTCAAGCTCAAGCGAGCACCGAAAGGTTACATTCATGTAACCCACACACAATCTATTGCTCCACGATCAATCGCTGTAATCAGCTGTTTTCCATCAAAGAGTTTGGCTAGAGAGACCGATGAGATCATGGTCCATACATCAGACAAGAAGTATAGCAATACTAGATTGGGCGTTGAGAACTCAATTGTTAAGATTGGTAAAGATCTTAAAATGTTGATTCGTATTATTAACAATAATACAGAACCGATGACCTTGCAATCAGGTCAAGTAGTTGCGCTTGCTGAAGGATTGTGTTCAGCAGCCTTAGAGCGTGATGATTTGGTTGAAGATATGCCAACTTATAGATCTGAGTTGCATCCTGATGAGGTTAAGGTTCCTCTTGATGATGAGGAGATTGTAACTGGCGCCAATCTAAAAGAAGAGCAAGTTGAGTTGCTGAAAGAGGTATTGCGTAAACAGCGTAAAGTGTTTGCACAAGCTGGTGAAATTGGGCGAGTGAAAGGTATCAACTATCATATTCCGTTGTTACCTAATGCCAAACCGGTTAAACATGCTCCATCGCGTGTTAATCCGCAGCGTATGGAGGTGATTGAGAAACAGGTGGATGAGCTGTTAGAACAAGACTCAATCCAACCTTCTATTTCTGAGTGGAGTTCTCGTGTTGTGTTAGTACGTAAGAAGGACGGAACGTATCGACTCTGTATTGACTACAGAGATGTCAACAAACTCATCGAAGGCGACGCTTATCCAGCACCAGATGTCAACATGTGTATCCGTGCACTAGCTGGTTCAGGTTGTTTCTCCCAACTTGATTTGAATAGCGCGTTTCATCAAGTGCTCCTTGACGAAGAGAGCCGTAAAGTTACAGCGTTTGTGACACCTTCAGGTCGTCACTTCGAGTACAAGTGTACTCCTTTTGGCCTTAAGATCAGCATGCAAGCTTTCATGCGTGTGCTTGATATGGCTTTGGCTGGTTTGAAATTTATCGAGTTTGTATCCTTCGTGGATGACCTAATCATCTTTGGTCCAGACTTCGAGACTCATCTTCAACGTCTCGATCACATTCTCGAATTGCTTATGAAGCATGGCTTTACTCTTAAAAAGTCTAAATGTAGGTTTGCTGTTCCTTCCGTTCAATTTCTCGGTTTTCGAGTTGACAAAGATGGTATTCAGCCTTCCTTTGATATGGTTGGTAAAATTCAACAGCTTCAACCTCCCAAGAACAAGACCGACGTTCGTTCAATTGTCGGGACTCTTCAGTATGTCCGTCGTCATGTTCCATTCTTCTCCCAGAAGATTAAACCACTGACTCTCTTAACCAAGAAAGATGAGAGATTCCAGTGGACTATTCAGCATCAGGAGGTGTTGGATGAACTTCAGAGCATTATTTCTTCTGCTCCAGTGCTTCGTCATTTCGATCCGATAGCACTCACATTCTTGTTTACCGATGCCTCTAATCATGGCTTGGCTGGTGTACTTATGCAAGAGCATCAAGGTACAGAGTATCCTGTTGGTTACTTTTCCAGATGTCTTACTAAGCCAGAACAGAATTATACGATCTATGATCTTGAGCTGATGGCAGCAGTTGAGAGTATTGTTTATTTCAACGACATGTTGGAAGGACGTAAGTTTACTTTAGTTGTAGACAATCAAGCTCTTTCTTACATTCTAAGCCGAAGGCGAAGCTTGACTGGGAAAGTTGGTAGACTTGTTACTATCATTTCAGAGTACGATTTTAACATCAAGCTGGTTAAGTCCAGTGCTAATTTCTTTGCAGACTTTCTAAGTCGTCATACAGCTGACCGTCCTCTGAACAAGTTCTATCCATTGGACCCAGAACCATTGCTTCCGCCAATTACCGGCGAATCTGTTGATACTTCAATGTATAAACAGGCTACAGTTCAGGTCAGATCTATCAAAGTTATTTCTGTTGCTAAACCAAAAGCACAAATTCTTTTGCTTACTCGTCTTCGAGAAGCTCAGAGAAATGATCCGCGTATCAGTGAATTAATTGCAGAGGTCGAACAAGACCCTGATGAGTCAGCTTTCACTCTCAAGGATGGTGTTTTGTGTATGCAGGATGGTGACAAAACACGACCTTACATTCCTACTGCCTTGAGAGATGAGACTCTTTGGAATTATCATGATTCACAGCAAGGTGCTCATTTAGGTGTCAAGAAAACTCTTGATACACTAACCTCTCGATTCTATTGGCCTGAAATGCAAAAGCAGATTAAGGAGTATGTTAAAACATGTCATCCATGTCAAATTAGAAAAAGTTCTAACTCTAAAAAGTTTGGTTATTTGCAACACATCGTAACTAACTCACCGTTTGAATTGGTTGGTATGGATCACATGGGTCCATTACCAGAATCACGTGGATGCAAGTACATCTTGGTGGCAATTGATCATTTTACAAAGTTTGCAATTGCTAAACCTGTCCCCGATCAGACGAGTCAGTCAATTGTCCGATTTATTGAACGTGACATCTATGAGAGATATGGGCTCTACCCCAGAGCTATTTTGACTGATCAAGGTAGAGGTTTTCTGGGTCGCTTTCTATCCAGTTACCTTGAAGAAAGGGGTATTGAACATCGTAAGACTACTAGCTACAATCCACAAACAAATGGTTTGGTGGAAAAGTACAATGGTACTTTGGCTGATATGATTAGCCATTATGTCAATGAGAATCAGACTAATTGGTCACCGATTGTGAGTTCTGTGACTTGTGCTTATAACTCTTCTATCCATGATACCATTGGTATCACTCCTTTCGAAGCTTTTCTAGGATGGCGTCCACGCGTTCCAACTGACATCAACTTTATTCCCGAGAATGATGGTGAGCGACGAGCTGCCATCGACATCAACAGAGCTCACGAAGTGATTCGTGAGAACATCTTGAAGAGAAATGAGAGAAACAAAACAAACTATGACAAGCATCATAGTTTTCCAGCGTTTGAACTTGGTGATGAGGTTCTTGTGGTAGATTCTACTACAGCTGAGAGAAGTTATAACAAACTTTCTCCCCGTTACTTAGGTCCTTATCGCATTATTGAAGTGTTTGACAATTCTACTGTGAGAGTGGATGACGCTGAACGTCAACTTGTGAATGTGCAAAAGCTGAAGCGATATTGGCGACGTCCTGGGTCGAATGAACAACATGTTAGACCTAGACGTCTTCTTAATAATCTGATTACTGTCCCACTAGCAATTTTGCTGTTTCTTTCACTGGTCCTGTCAGTGTTGGCTGATCCCAATTATTTTGTGGTATCTATGCAGTATCATCCCAATTGCAAAGAATTCGATAATCTGTCGATTAATCAATTTTCCTTTAAAGATCTTAAAAGTTGGTGCAATGCCTTGGAAAACAATTACATTTGGAGTCAGATCAACAAAACGTGCAAACGAGCTGGATTTGATTCTCTTCCTGCAGGTGCAACTAAAGCACAAGATAAGTTTTCTATTACTTTGGATATGAGATATCAAGGTGCTCTTTGGTCACCTGGAGATGCTGGTGCTTTTACTTTCATTGAGTCAGGAGAAGCTTCTAAAGATACTATTCATAGTAAGGCTATTAAAAACTATCCCGAGATTATCTTATCTAACAGACAGGATTTTCTGAGCAAAATAGTTCTTGAAGCAGAAGACATAGCACTCCAGAGTACTGATCCTAAAGATAGAGATACTAAGCTAACTTTAGTTAAAGCTAGTTCAGTTCTAACTGCAGTGAAGTATAAAGCTAGGATTCTTCTTTTCCGATTGTTTGAAGATATGCAAAATAGTAAACGATCTAGAGTAGTAAAAGATTTGTTTCCATTCTTTCCAGGCGAAGCGTGTCCTAAATGCACATTAGACACGTGGATTCCTACAGCTTGCACTATTACTGATACCAATTTGATCAATTTTGAATTCTTTTATGGGCAGCCACCTGGCAGGAAACAGCCAGATCAACCAGTGACAGTTGCTCCTCCATCTAATGAGGTGGATAAGGAAGCCAATGAGATAAGAGATGCAATTTTGCCTAGTGAGCCTGCTATTGAGCCAGATAAATCTGACATAGTAGTGTGGAGATGGTTTAACAAAGCAATTTCAGATATTGCTGATTGGCTTCAAACTTTTAATACATCTCGTTGTAACATTGCTCTATCAATCAAATGGGGCACTCTCTTTGTTTTTCTTTCAATCTCTCTAACAATTTCGTGGAAGTGCTGTTGTAGTACCAGACGAGCTTGTCGTCAATGTAATAGACCTAATCAAAACAGACCGAATACGAGTTGGTATCACGCGCTCACTGCAAGGCGCAACAACTTCTACGAACAAGCGCTTGCAGTATTCAGTGAAAGACAGTGAGAAGTGGGCGGCGCATACGTTAGTGTCTGTGTGAAGTATGCGCTATGTCTGTCTGTCGTATGTATGTGTGTTTCGATTTCTATGTTTATGTTCTATTAACTCATATTACAACACGCTTTAAAGTTATGTCGTTTCCAAAATGTGTGGAGAGAGAGGGAAGAGGCCACTTTTTCGCAAGCTCAGTAGCCAATTCTTCGAAAATTCATCCGGTCTCATATTACAATCGCACTGTGTGTGTCTCTCTTTATGTCTATTTCATTTTTATTTGTGCGATCGAGTGTAACACATCACTCATCATGTCTCTTATATCTCGAGTGATTCTATTTCTAATCTTCATACCCATCCTTACCTATGCTCCAAGAGTTCGTCTTGGACGTTATTCAGTGTTAGTGGAGACAAATCGCAAATTGCTATCTGTTTTTGGAGTTCAATATGAGGATTTAAAAGTGTTCCAGTTTCAACCTGTTGCGATTCGCCGACGTGAACATCGATCAAGAGTGTGCCATTATACCTATACTGGCCCTAAGTTTATTATCGTGAATGAGTCGTCACAATGTTTTCACCAAGATGCTCGTCTCGAGGTGTTAGATTCTCATGATCATGTCACTATTAAAAAAACCTAAAGGGTGCCAACCATCAGTGCCCGAGGAGAAGTGGGTGTTAGGCGAGTGTGAATCTCTTACCTCTCTACCTCGCAATGTAACCGTCAATATTGAGACCTCGCAAGTTGAGACTTTGGACACGGTTTATGTATACTGTAATGAGGACAACTTTATGTTCGACAATGGGTCGAAGGGAGTCTGTCCGGACTCTATCTTCAGTGTTTTCGCGAACCAGACTTTCTACATTGAGGGTCTTGTTTTCGGTCCGTTTGTCAAGTCGTTCATCAATGTGGTCACATCTCTCGGAACTACGACCATTATCATTATTAGTGTTTCATCTGTCGGTGGAGTTTCTATAACTGTGGTAGTTATTTGGTGTGTTTGCATACGACGTCGCAAGCACCAAACTCTACCCAATGTCTCTGCCGCTATCTCACCAATTCGTGCAGTTAACACTGCAAATGCTAGTTCTCAGGTTGAGGAGTTTGAGTTAGCTGTATTAACCCATAAACCTATTCCTACTCAGAATCAACAGGAACTGTCACAGGATCGAAAGAGTAAGATCCCTTACTCGACTCATCGACGATTTCCACCTCAGGATCCGTTGTCTCCGAAAAAGAATAACGGGAAGAAGAGGCAACCAAAAGATTGGGCTTCAGAAGTTGGAGACCGCAGTCAACCTAACCGAGCTGTCAAACAAGTCCGTGTCAACTTGTTCAATGACAAGCAGCCATCAACAAGTGCCGAACCGACAACGAGTAGCTTTGCCAATCCGGCATATCAACCAGGCGACACCAAGTCCCATCACTACCAAAACATCCCCGAACCAACTCGACCAAGTTTCTTCAGTGGAAACCTCTTGGACATGTGGTCCGACGATGAGTCACCATATAAAACCACCACCAGTTCTCCCGTTTAATGTTTTTATTCCTCTTCCATATATCCCAATATTCTATCCGTTTGTCTAACCACTAATTCCTATATAACCCCTATATTCATATTCTATGTTCCTATTTGTTAATTAAAAATTTTGGTTTTGGTATTTATCTAGAGTCGACCGAGAGAGGGCAGAATGGAGCGAACCCGATATGTCCGTGGTGACCGGAAGTGGAACATCTCTTACCCGGTGATT
>WURS02000288.1:0-12859 GCA_011762765.2 Rhinocypha anisoptera
TCCCTGAACTTCCTAGACCTCACCATCACTATTTCAGACAACCAATTCCACTACTCAATTTACCGGAAACCTTCATATACCAACCACTGGGGTAAATATACTGTGGACTGACAGCGTGAAATACTGAGGGGTAATTTTGACTAGAGATATGGGATGGGGTCAGCACATCAACAAAATAAACCTTTAAACCCTAAAACCTTTAAAAATTTGCATTTTGTAATGCGAAATTTAAAGAAAGTTACAAAAGAAGCTCGGGAACTAGCATACAAAGCGACAATTAGACCTATGGTAGAATTTGCTGCAACTGTTTGGGACCCACATGAAATTGGACAGGTGAAAAAACTAGAAAAATTGCAAAGAAAGGCAGCCAGATTTGTCCTCAAAAGGCACAAGCTGTACGATAGTGTAACCTGCATGATGAGAAGTTTGGGTAGGGAGACTTTAAAAGAGCGTAGAAGAATTGCACGATTGGGGTGTCTCTTTAAGGCATACACAGGTGGCCAGGGATGGGAGGAAATTGGTAGATGGATAGAAAAACCCACATTTAAAGTAATAAATGATCACAAATTTAAAATTAAGGGGAGGAAGCAGAAGAATGGCAAAGGAAAATACTCCTTTGTGAATCAAACTATTGAGGATTGGAACAGATTACCTGAAAATTTCTTCAGACCTTTCCCTAAAAACCTCTCACTATTTAAGCATGGGTTGCAAAAATGTTTTAGGAAAAGGTTGGCTAATTTAACTTTATAAACACACTTTTGAGAGTGTGTTTTCTTTTATTTTTGTATTATGACTGGTGTATAACTAATTGTGAATATGTATTGCATTATAACTGTTCATTTGTCTCATTCATTTTTTATCTTTGTCACCTGTACTTGCAGTTGGCACTTGTAGCCAACTGCAAGATTCTATTGTAAATATATAACAAATAAATAATATATACATTAAAACATCCCAGCTGGCACACATTTAATTCACTTCCCTCAATAAAGGGGAAATTACAGGTAAGTAGCATATGTTTGAAAGCATGTACATATATCTGCTGTACATTTATGAAGTCCTTTCCAACTCTAGTACTACCCCCAGACGAGTAGGAGTGAGAGGAAGGGAAAGGTGAAGCCACAGATTATATAAGTATTTCAAGACCACCAAATACCAAATAAAAAGATTTGAGGCAACGAGCTGAACAGCACCAAATGCAAACAAATGGCATCCATATTGAAAAAATAGGGAATCAGTATCATTAAGTCAGGGGTCGAGGCGGCCAAGAAATACCGACCACCAGCTGACAGTACAGACCGACGATGACATATGCACTCGCTCGGGTTGGTCTGTATGGCCTGTACCGTCCTTTAGTGAGATACCACATCTGATGAGATGTAAGGTCTTGCACTTTCCCGGTGAATTAAATGAAGAAAATGTTCTCAGGATTCCCACTGAATCAATTGGTCCATACTGGCTGACATTTCGACTCTTGACATGAGAATCGTTCTCAGGGCTGATGAGTGAATCATCCTCATCAGCCCTGAGGACAATTCTCATGTCAAGAGTCGAAACGTCAGCCAGTATGGACCAATTGATCTGGTGGGAATCCCAAGAACATTTTCTTCACATGTGATGAGAGTTACACAATCCCACTATTATAATGTATTATTATATGTCTATGGTTTCAACCACATTAACTTGTGATTTGTGTGATAAAAATGGTGTCAAAAATTGTATTTTTAGTGTTTGGTGGTTCAAAAAGGTTATCTTTGGCATAATCACCAACAAATTTGGAGTTCTTAGTTGATAATTTTCTCTCTCAGTGGCGTACGAAGAGGATAGCAATTTCTTTCACTTTATGTAGAGGATTTTATTTTCTTGCAAATATTATGATTTGTAATCATTCCATTATGTTTTGTTTTCATGCCAAAGTGTATAAATATATTACTTTTATCTCATCCGTTTCAAAATTGTTGTCTAAACATGAGATTTCATTTTCTAGGGGTGAAAATGTAAATACAGATGCCTCCTGATGAATTCAAGGTTGTAAGGGACATTTATTACAATTGATATATATATATATATGGTGATCCTACAGTATTTTTTGTGCCATGAACACCATTCGTTCGATATTGTTACAGTAAATGATTGAGCCCGTCCAGTTTAGGAGAGATGAGGAATAAGCAACTTATGGATTTGCCTAACCACTTTCATCTTATTTTCCTTTTTATTGAGAGTCGCCACCAGTTAGTTGTTATGTAAAAATTGGTATGAATTTATTTACTACATATGCAATCTATGTTTCTTCAAAAGCTGTAGCTATTAGCAGTTTTAGAATAGGAGTCACGGGTTAATCGAACTAATTAAAAATAAGCAACTACCAAGTATTTGATTGCAAATTGAGAGAATTGTGTTAGAATTGATGGCTCATAAGGCATGATCAGGAGAGATTTGGAGCACAGTAATAAAACGACTGTATTAGCGTAAGGATCATGGCGAACAGCAGGAAGTCTTTTATTTAGGAATTTCCGGTATACAGAAAAGGAAAAGACATAAGAGCTACGAAATTGTCACTACATGGGAGATTACAAGAAAATAGAAAAACAAAAAAATTGTCATTTAAAACAGTAGAGTTTTTCATACATTAATCATTGAAAACAAACATTTCATATGTTTGATGGGTTTAAAGGAATTCTCAAAATTCTATTTTATGAACAAAACGAAAGTACATTGCCTTTTAAGAATAATATGTTTTGCATTGCTCCAAAAGAATGTACTTTATACTAATTTAATATAAATATTTTATTAGGGTGCACTTAGTTTGTTAGCCATGAATGAAAGGAGAAATGCAAATGATAAAACTTTCCAGATAAGGCAGACAGTTATTGTGACATGAGTGGAGATGAAGGCTGATCTACCTTAACCACCACCAGATAATACATTACAGTGTAATGCTGACCTAAAAATATTTCCATTAATATTGTTTAAATTACTTTATACTTGTCTTCACCAATTTATTTACATGAACAGTTGCCACAGGTTCCTAGGTGAAGAGCAAGGCACTGAAGGCTGTTGATGCTGCAAGACATTAAGCTCTGTGGAAGAGGATGAGTATGAACCATCAGAAGGTCAAACAAATAGAACAGCATCCAGCTAATGTAATGCCAACTATATCTCAGGATGAGTTGGTACCAACTACTGCAAAGGGAAGTGTAGTTGCTGTGTCATGTATAGGTTGGCACCTTTGAGTGTGCTGGTATGTTGTGTGGTTGGTAACAGGGAATTGCAAATATGGCAGAACAATAAATATATCCGGTGTACATGTGTCTTTGAATATCATCCATCGTCCGAGACGTACAGACTCCAATAAGTCATTCTGTACCATATCTTGCCTAAGTTACACATGGCGCAGTCGTTAGATAAGTCGTGGTAATGGAAAATTTTAAGGTTGACAAATGAAGTAGATCATCATGGATGGATTTTTAGCATCAATTGTGAAATTACCAGGTTTTGATCTTGATATACAGGGACCCAATGCCACTACAAAATTTCCTGCAAGTTTGTTTGAAGACTACTTGATTGCCATGAGGAATGATGAATCACCTGACAAAGTAAAACTTTCACTCTTGCAGAAACTCATGGGAGAGGAAGCTCACAGTGTCTGAGTCGGATTCTTCTGGTTTTTTTGCAAGAATTTATAAGAGAGATACAACTAAAACCCAGTAAACATAGTTTAAATAACCAAACACATGAACCTTCCACTCGGCAGCTTGGGGTCCACTTAGTGCCTCCTCTGCATCTCTTGGCACCATAACATCAACCACCTCCCTTACCTCATAGCATGCCAGGTTACAGCACGGGAGATTGCACACTTTCCTGGGTAACCTTTCTCTCTCAGACCTCCTTGGTAGGGCTGGTTCCTCCCTTTGCATTTGCCACTACATTGAAACCTCCATTTATGGACACCACCTGCTTATATACAGAATTTGATTCCCCGGCAAAATTGTGTGTTCTCATAAGGATTGACCATCTTATATGCGAACACCTTTTATAAGAGAATATGAGAGAATAATGTCAATACCACTGTTTATGACCCTGTCCTGTCTGATCACCTTGCTATACTAACCACTTTTAACATCCCTATGAATTCAAAGCCTCCCACTAAACTTAAGAGGTTCTTTAGTATTACAAACGTTCACTATTTGCTTTTTCTATTAGTCAGGAGAACTGGTTGCAGCTGAAGCGGTTACTCTTTAACGCCAGAACCATGGAGATTTCAATAGTCCTAGAACCGCAGGCTTGGTCAAAAATGACCCACTATTTTGGTTAAAATTTGTTTCTTATTTGACCAGTAGTCTTAATTATGCATTAAAGGTAATGAAATCATTCATTTTAAATTTTATTGAAGAAAAAAATTTAAATTTTGTATTGTCTGTAAAATGAAATGTAATATTGAATTTTAAGTTCAACGAAAATGAAAATATCAAGTGACCAGATTTTATAGACATGTTTATAAAATCATTTTTGAGTACAATTAACAAATCTTTATGAGTAATATAATGAAAGGCAACAATGGTAAAAAAAAGTGAAAGTGGTGTTATTATAGACTTACTTAAAAAAATAAAGAAAAAAGGGTACAAATGTATTTGTTACACAACGACTTTTTCACCTATCCTTGAGTTGGGAAAAAGATGAGGTGGATGATACTAATGATATTTATTGAAGTGGTGGTGTTAGACCTATATATACTACTTTGGAATTAAAATATGCACAATGTAACCAAGAGTCAAAAAACATTTGATTTTTAAGCATGGGATCAAAATAGAAACAAAGTAACATATTAAGGCTGAAAATATTAGAGTAGTTGATCCTGGGTCAAAAATGACCCAAATTGGTATAAACATGAATTATCTCGAAAACTGTAACCAAAAAGAAAGTGTAATTTATCAAAAAAGTATATGTATCTATTTAAATGCTAAAAAGTCACGAAATTGGAATCCAATAAATTTAATATCTTAAGAGTTGGACAGGGGTGAAATTTAAAATGGGTCAAAAATGACCCATTCACAGTTCTAGTGTTTAACAGCAATTTCAATACATTTTACAATTCCTTCTTAAGTATAGCCTTCTTCTAATCTTTTTAAAGTAAGCTTCAACACAGCCTTTCCCATAGAACCTACCAAACACTCATCATCTTTTGCAAGAAACTGGGTTACACCAGAAACATGATAAATGTGAGAAAAACATCAAGAAGTTGAGTTCCAACACTTAGGTCCACATTAAAATCCCCACAAACAGTTGGCTGTCTTGAGCCTTTAAACAAAATTGAAAGAGTATTCATTAGTCCATCCAAAAATTTTGCGAAATCCCCAGTAGGAGCCCCATACACAAACACTATAACATTATGAAAATTGATTTCAGCAGCACAACATTCACAGTCTAGTTCTAAAGAAAACTTGGCAATTATTTTAACATCACAAGCTGTAATGGTGTTAACAAAATGCACTTTTTGATGTTTCTCTAAAAAAAACCCCCTGCACATGAAGTATCCGGCTATACCAACGCTATTGCTTCATTTGAGTGCAGCCAATGTTCGAAGATACAAATTATATTAGGCCTATGCAAGTCTACGAATAAGTCAAACTGAATAATAAAATCTTATATCAAGTTACATCCATCCCTTTGACAAAACACTTGAATCCTTCGATTTAAAATCGGCGAACGAAGGAATAGTTATGATGTCGTAGCCCGTGTAAAACTGTAGCCATAATGTAAATACTTATACATTATTTTCAAAATCAAAAGGCACGAACGACAAAATAGTGACGCAAAAACATATACAGTCAAAAAAATGCGATACAACAGAATACACACTTGTAAAAATGTGGTGGTGCAATAATATTAGCATATCAATGTCAAAACAACGACAAAATTATCTCACTTTTACCTAGGTACTGTTCAGGGAAATCTAAAATAAACTTAGAACCTAGACTAGACCCCATATACAAACTATTTCTAACTATAAATATTACTAATCATTACTAACAATCACTAACAATGCTGTCTATGGTGCTCTACGGTCATGGCGTTGTCAATTGTTTTTTTTAACCAGTAGCACCAGTAGGTAGAATAATGAAAATTAGTATTTATTATTAGTTTTGTTCTAAAAATAGCAGAAGTTAATAATAAAAAAGATAAAGCTATTGCAAGTATTAACATTATTACAACTAACTACATTTAGATCACTACAAAAATAGGTGACCGGGAAAGGTTCTAATATATATACGTAATATACCCATAACTACCAATAAGACTTATGGCGCTTTAAGCCATAAACTGTTTTGGCGGTAAACCGGTATGGTCTTGGGGCTTTGGTATTTGCATTGGGGCATTTTATTTAAGAGAAAGGCGAATGCAATCTTAACAACGTTTGCATTTCCTAACGTGCATCATAATTGTTAGACGCATTGGAATATAAAAGTTCCATTTCTTTAGGATTTTAAGAAAATCTGGTAGTATTGGACGGCTCTAGTCATGGATCGGGATAATCCTTATATGCAGATGTTAGAGATCAATGAAGCGAACAGAGAAGCTGTCTTGGTGTAAGTCTGACTCTTTATAGTACCTATTCTCTATGTAGCTGTCTGGACATAATTCAGTAAATAACCAGAACGACCTTATGGTATTTGTGGGGGAAATTTGTAATACTTTCCTGCTAAAATAACATTGACTACATCAAGGACACCAGTGATTTGTGTACTGTTAAGATTAAGTGTATTTATACAAAATAAAACCTAGTGGAACGTCCAAATAAAATGTCCAAAAAAATTAAATTTAAGGTTTTTTTAATACGCTATCGCACTCTGGGTGAGCTCCAATTGTGTGGAGGATTAATATTAGGAATCACCCGATCCCTCTCATGTCGCGTATATAAAATCCAATTTAATTCATCACTTGTTAGTCCTCGACGTTGCATGAGACAAGCTTTTGACAACTTTAATTCGAAATATTGCCCTAGATGTTAATTAACACATTCCGTACTGTATTCACCCTGCATAGAAGTTATGACTTAGACTTTAAATTTTTGGAAGAAATGTTTTATTACTCTTCAGGCCTCTTATGTCTTGTGCAGGTTATAACCTTATACACGTTTTCCTCATGGTTTTTCCTTTTGACAAATATAATTTTGAAACTTATTTGGAACCAGGTGTTAATTTTATTTCAAGAAATGAATTGAATGCGGTCATTTGTAGTCATAACTAAAATATCAAGTGAAATACTGTTTTTCTCACTTTATTACCAGTTCTCGTATTTAAAGGCCAAAACAATTTCCTTAGTATCAGTGTATGAATCCTTAATTTTTTTAACGTTCCCACACCAAGTTACTTTGCCAGCATTTGTTACATTTTACTTAAGTTATGGTGTTGTTCTGAATTTGTGAATTGTTAAAATTATGGAAATAATAACGTATATGTATGCTTACATTGAATTCCTACTGTTTTTACTATGAAAAATTATATTTTATCCAATACAGCTCCTTGAAAGAAAACATAAAGAAGATTGATTTCCTTGATCTGAAGTTGTCAGTTGCCAGGAAATCAAGGTAAGTGAAACCTCTCAATTCAACTAAAAGCTTTTCTGTGTCTCAAGGCCTGACCTTTTTATCCCAAGGTTCCTGAGGTTTATATTGTTTATACCATGAGGCTGATATATTTCCACCAGTCTTTGTTGAAACAGTCTGTAGAGTTGTTTTATTTAATTGGTGGAAATGAAAATTTAATTTGCTCTTAATCCCTAGAGGGATTGGCTTTCCAAGTGTACAGTCTGCGTGGCCGGCTACTCTGGATGTGTAGCCATATGGCCCACTTTTTGTAGTCACTTCCTTTAGGGGGTTCTGGTTTAATTTTCTTTCTTCAAAGTATAGTACAGGTTGGGATTTTCTGTTATATATATGGAGCATATATATCGAACTGTAAACTGGATTTGGGGGGTTCGTTGGGAATTGATCAGGGAACTGTCAGAAGTTGGTTGTGCAAGACTCTTTATTCACAACCACACTGTCCGTGTCCGGCCCCTAGCTTCGCACGAACCACACTCCTGCCTAGACGCACGCTCGCTTCTCCATCCAAGTCCATCCACAACCACCTACTGCAACATTGTTGTGCCCTGGCCTGGAAGCCAACACACAGCAACATTGTCTCCCAAAGTGCATTGGCAGAGGAACCCAACATTATACACTTACAGAATATTGATTATCAGGCATTTTCGAAATTGCAGGAACCTCAGATCTGAGAGGTTGCAAGATTTTTGAATGCCAATATATATGAGTCAGCGATAATATGTAAAGTCTGAACTCTTATAATACTGAAAAAGAGAATGCCTATGCCTCTGTTTCAGTTTTTCAAATACAATTTATACCTACCTATTCCTTCCTGTCTCAAGAACCACATTAAAATTAACTATCAAGTCAAACAACTGTCAAGATGGCCTAAGTTGACTGTCTGATTTGCTTAAAGCGAGTGGATAAGAGAAATGTGCATACTATCTGCAGTAACTGCAATGGATTTTTTCACAAAAAGTGCTCTAAAGTTAAGGAGGATGTTTAAAATCCTGATTGAGCAACAGGAGATTGAATGGTTTTCTTCCATTGTAATCCAAAAACCTCGAAGCAATGCAACAGAAATGTGAAAAGGAGATCCTACAGCTGAAGTCTCTTATAAAAGAACTAAAAGAAGGATTGGAGAAATTAAATAAAACATCCATATCTCCAGTGGATGGCATGGAGACAATGGAAAAGTTTATAAGCTAAGTAAAAGAATGAAAACTACGACGATCAAATGTTATTATGTTTGTTGTTGGTTAAAATAATGGATTAAGTGATATGGACAAGCAAAAGGTATCTGAAATATTATCTATGATGGTTCTGGAGATATAGACATCTGATATATTTGTCTACAGACTGGAAATTACAACTTGGACAAAAGCCTTGACCGATTAAAGTTGTTGAGTGATGTTAGTAAATTTCTGAGGTCTTTTAATAGTATAGGAAATAGTTTCCGGCGTGACTTCGTGGAACTGCTTCATGATTAAATAATCAAAGTTTGTGTCTCATTTAATCAATTTTAATAGTAAAAAAAGTGACCGAAAAATCTGCAATACTGCAGAACGTGTCCATAACGAATGACAAAACTTATTTGGAGAGGCAATGTTTTGCTTCATTGAAGAAGAAACTGAACGAGCGTATTCAGGCGGATGAGACTATCTTGCTATCAAGTACGTCCAGGGTACTCCTACAATTGTTTCAAGCACAAAAGACGATTGAATTCCGATGGTAGAGTATCATTGTACTATCAGAATACTAGTTGGCTGCGGACTAAACTAAACCAAATTCAAGTGAATATTACTGGGTTAAACAATATCATGTGCTTCTACTGACGGAAACTTGGCTATCATCTGATAGAAGTGAAAGTGAGTTGGGACTAAGAATAATAATTTATTTATCCAATGGGTTTGTACAGGCAAACATAGGACATGTCAAGTTAATTTTAATGTGTACAGGCTTGATAGAAATGTTCTTATGTCAACCAAAACTTGAGAAGGGGGAGTTCTCATTGCAGTAAACATTCTGTGGTCATCAAAAGTTATAAAAGTAGTAAACGTTAATGTTTAACGTATACAAATTATTGGTACAAATTTGTAGTTTTCATGTTATTCTAAGTACGAACTTCGGAAAGGGGGACGTGGTTCGCTGGGTACAGAATATGGGATGATATTATAAAAGAAACACTAGGCAAGAATAGCTATTTGTGCTTGTACTTCGTCACTTTCAGGATACATGGTAGTGATCTCATGGTTCTCTCCAAAACATACAGTTAGTCCCGTTCACACAGCTGTGGCAGCTCTGCCTTGGAAACTTGGAAGTTACGACCACCTTTTGCATATAATTGCAGGCCCAAATGACCCAACATGAAAAACATTAATGCACATACCAACACAAATTGGACCTATAAAATGGATTATTGGCTGTGTATACCTCCCTACCGATGCAATCACGGGTGTATATAATTGTCATTATGAAGTAATGAATCTAATTGCAATGCAACATTCAGATGCTAGACTTGTTTTTGTGGGTGACTAGAATTTGCCAACGTTTGTTAATATCAGTGACACTATCAGCTGATGCAAGCGAATCCATTCAAAATGTAATTACTACAATTAACTGTATTGGTCTAGAACAAATCAACATTATTAAAAATTGTCTTGGAAAAATTTTAGTCTTTTGTTAATTTGACTGAAATAATTTGCAATTGTATATAGAGAAAAATATTCCCTCACACACTTTGATAGTGATCCCTTGTACAATAGTCAATATCCCTGTTGTTATAGTTAAGCCATGTGTTGAAATTTTGGAACTTAATGTACTTGATTTCTCTTGCTCTAAGATTGTCTTAGAATTAATGACCAAGGATCAGGGTTAACTCCCAGCATTTAACATTTTGAGCTTCACATAGCGTACAATACTAATGCATTAAATGAATCATTAAAATTATTTAATTATTTGACACAATCTTAAGAGGATGATCAAAACTCTGCATACACATGGAAAATACCAACGGTTGGCAAAATTAGTACTCAAAAAGTGGGGCATGGATGATCAAGGGTTGAGATTTAAGGGGGAAACCTGTTTATGAATGGGGGTATTTGGGAAAACTACTATAACACTTTGATCTGGTGTATTGAGCAAGAGAACTGGCTAAAGGTCCAGAACCCATAGCAGTCCATACTCCCAGCATAGAGGCTCCACTTAGCTGGAGATGCAGTAATGCATGGGACTAGGGAGGGAAACATGTATGCACATGAAGAAATGGAAAAGAAAGATTGGCCAGGCTGAAGATCAACCAAGGTTGTACGGCCATCCTGGTATTAGTAGTTGTCTGTTCATCACTTAAGCACCTCAAATAATTCTTGATCCTTCAAGTCTTTTCAGTTTTATACTGCTTATGTGAATAATTGGTTTCCATCATGGTGGTATGCACAAGAAAATGTCCACTAAAATCTTTTTTCTGTTGACCACCCACTGTTCCTACAGATGTTGGCCATCGTATAGTGATTTGGGCACATCCATTGGGATTTCCTGGTTCAACTGAAAGGTGACCGACTTAGGTTTAAACTGTATTTGTGTTAACTCTGGTGAAAACTTGAGCACTCAGTTAAACTTTGCAAAGTTGATTTATTTTTGTTAAAATTAAAAGGAAGAGATTTATGACACTAATTCAATGTTAGTATTTGTGAAATTTGCATTTTATACTTTGGTGATCTAATTGTCTCAAAGTTTCATACAGATATTAAGTTAGGATTGCTCAGTTCCCACAGAAATCTTGTTTTAAAGTCATCATTTTTGTGGATAACAATTGTTTTTGTTTTTTCTGTGTTTAAATATTTTTCCCACCACATAGACTGCTCATTTGTGGTGATTTCCTTGTCTTTTGATTGACATGCATCGATACCAGTTGTAGTTATCTGTTTGTTCTGTGTTTTCTTGTTGACCAGAGAGCAGAAGGAGAATGTCAGATTTTCGCCATATCAGATGCGAACCCGCCACAATTTGCAGACCAAACCCAAAGACAATGTCCAGCCCCTGCGTCGCATTTTGCCACGCATCGGCAAACTGGAGGGGAGGTCGCTGGAGGAGTCATTTTTGGCCGATCAGACGATGGCAGCCAAAGTGGAAGAGCCTATATTGTCAGGGGGTGAGTAGGCACAGGGACTTGCTGGGTCTCACAGAATCTTTCAATTGACTGTGATGTATTGACCAGGTTTGATGCTAACAGTGCCTCGACAGCATGGATAGCCCAACAATCAATTACTTTTTGTCCGCAGTTATATTCCCTACAGTGTTTTGCATTGTCATAAAATTTTAAATGTGATATAATTCTTGCAATGTTTATTTCTTTTCCACTATACTCCTTGTACATGAAAACTGTAATGAATGGTAATGTTTTTTTTCTGTTATCATCAAATGCACAGTATACATTAGTATTTTATCCTAAATTCCTGTAAGTGAGCTAATAATAATTACAAACAGTGGAGTATCAGGGATGATATGGTGGATTTTTGTCATAACCAAATTAAGACGTGCAATTTTTCCACAAAATAAATCTTTATTTCGACCCAAGTTTTGATATAGTAACATTGAAACCTGGGTAGTGACAAATATTATTTTAGTAGAAAATTGTACATTTTCACTCATTACTCATAATGATTTTCATAGGTTGTATTTAATTGAGGTGTTTTAAGATGGATGAATAAGTGGCTGCTAGTTTTTCATTTACCATTGAGGGGAATTTACTTCTTCAGCGGTTCTTTCTCCCTTATCTTTACCCAAGTGAAGTTAAATATGAAGTGTGGTTAAATTATTGCTCAAATGTTAAGCTAATATGGCATAAATTAATGGCCTCGTAATTTTGTGAAACTTTAAATATAGATTTCCATTGGTAGTTATTTGAGAGGGATTGAAACCATTTTAATTCTTACTCAGAGGCATCATTTGATGTAAATATATTTTTTACCCATTCTAACATACTTACTAGATTTTTATTTGCGCATATGAATATCCCTCCTCCACGACCATCTCCATCTCTTCTATAAACGACATAATTTTGGGGAAAGATCTCATTTGATCAAATTTTGATGTGGAATTTCAAAGTTTGTGTCTCATTTAATTATAAAATGTTAGTTCGAAACCTTAATAGAGAAAATAAAATAGCAAAGGAAACATTCCTACAAATTAATTACAATTTAATTACAAAAGATAATGGTAACGGATTCTATAAATACCTGAGGAGAAGAAAAGACAGCAGGGAAAACATTACAG
>WURS02000308.1:0-12859 GCA_011762765.2 Rhinocypha anisoptera
CATAATTTCGAGGCACTAGTGGAATGTGACGAGTTCTCTCCGCGTGTCGTGTTAAGTGAGACCCACAAACTAGTGAGGAAGACGGCGAACCCCCGAGCACCAGCGATGTTATTACAGAGGGACATCGGCCGTAAGTATGTTGCACTTCTCTCTTTTCTCAGTTTCTAATTGTAGCAAAAAAACCTCCCCACGCAGAATCCTCCCCGTCAATGGACCATCGCAGTGCCAACATACTTAATCGATCGGAAGGCGTCAATTGTCATTTAAACGAATAAACATCAAATTGTAACCCACATTTTTCAACTCCCTCGGCTTAAAAGGAATAAGAAAATTTCACAGGAAAATTACATTTTTTAGATTCGTGTTATCGCTTCGAACTGTTTTCGCCTGTCTGCTGACAAACGTAGATTGCAAATTATATCTTGGAAATCATGACCGTGGCTTTTCTTTTAAAATGATTTGTGTAATTCGCACCGTGATATCGTACTCCAATTTGATCAGTTTGTGAGACGGGTCTCCTACAAGCCTTTCTTTAATTTTTAAATAGGGGTAAAAGTTTATTTTATGTTTTCTATCGAAATATAATACATTTACTTAAGCGCTTTAGCTAAGAATGCCAGGTTAAAAAAACATCAAACACAGTTTAAATTTACTATTGGAGTATGACTGACCAAACTCCACCCTGAACAATACATATAGTCGTACGAATTGGAATTATAATTTTAGTATAGATAGTTGTCTTGTTTTCTGTGACTAATACCGAGTCATTATTCAAGGTGCAACTAGAAACACAGTTCATTCACACACTCGATGAGACTTCACTAACCTTTGCTTTCACCACTCGATGTCCTTCGTCGGATGCGATGAGGTTTAGGGATTAGGGATGCCCATTGAATGCACAATGGTATGGGGAGTACACACAACAGATTACACCATGACATTGAATAAAACATCAATGTTAGTTTTCTTTTTATTTGTGATTTCTTCTTTTTTCTTCTCCGGTGCACTTATCGTACAGATGCCTTAATGCTTGTGAATCGTGAGCCAAATTAATCGTTCATTATAGAGGACGGGATATAATTGAAATGTTAAATGGTAATCGATATCATGAACTTTCATTTTGAAAGAAACCGAATCTCAACATTTTGTAATCGTCTTTCCATAACAAGTCTTATGAAAATGGCATGTCGAATGGGAAATACATTTAAAGCAATAAAAGCGTTAACCATTTTCTTTGTGAAGAGTAGATCACATTATTTTTATGGCAGAAATAAATACCGTTGATTAAAATAGTTTTACCTTGCAATCTCTCAGTGGGATACTATATACCATACTAAATAATATATATTTATTAAAAGGATCAATCATTGTCTGAAATACATTAATTATGGCATTAAATTATTTTCTGGTACAAGGGATACATTTTCGCTTCAGAGGAACATAAATGCGTATATATTTTATATTTATACTGTACTAAATAAAACAAGTTCATTAGACAAAGTAATGATCTGTTGTGCAAATTTAAACAGCTACTGAAAACTAAATATTCTGTCAAAAAGAAAATGAATGAGATACATATATCTCTTTAGATATTTTTTAATCCATTGACAACTGGACTTATAATTTACAATGAGAGGAATTAAGTCACGCCATGAATTGTTTCGAGTTTATACGAGAAATGTCAAGAAAATTAATTTGCAGTAACACTTAATAATGCAGTTGTACCTATTGATGATACGTATATCTACTTCTGCCAATCATGACACTGTTGTACTTAACCAGGGTTCCATTCAAATTCTATGATCAGAACGCCTTTAAACACATCGCATGACGACGTAAGGGTTAATAAAGTGGTAAATGATAAAAGATCTTTCTTAGCTTTCGATGTTTCCTGCCCCCCCCCCTCGTGTTCTTCCACCGTCGATGTACAACAGTCGCTCCTTCCGCCCGACGTCCACTCACCCCTAGGTCCACTCTAAAAATGAGATGACGCTCATTTCCTAAAACGTGATTGGCTGGTTGAATTTTGATTTCTGCTTTCCTATTGGTTAATAGTGAACTTAATGAGGAGGTTCATCTCCTGAAATTTGATTGGCTTGTTGACTTTTGAAGTACTCTTCGGTGAAAGTGCAACTGTGAATTTCGTGATAAAATTAAATTATAATTACGAAATTAAATACATTTATTTTATGAATTGTACGAAATTGCAATTTTTTTAGCTTAAAAGTTACATATTCCAGTGAACATCCAGATATTAAAATAATCCTTTAGATAAGTATAAATAATTGAGATAAATAATTTCCACCAATCAGTGACACGATATTTTAAAAAAATATGACAGTTATAATTGTGATTGTTTTACATCAATTTCAAGAGTACAACAAGGAGAATCACCTGAAATAATTACAATATCAATATAATGTTTAGTTTTTGAGAATGTTAGGTTTTTATTCGTTTTATTGATGTTTTTTATAAAAAATTATTCATTTTTGCTCGTGTCGTCCGTATCTACCGGGATAATTGTGATTTTTTTACATCAATTTGTAAACTACAGCATGGAGAATCACATGAAGAAATTATTTTTTCATATCATGTTTAGTTTTAAAGAAATACACGTTTTTATTCGTTTTTTCGAAGTTTTGGACCAAAAATATTCATTTTACCTACTTATCTATCGAGATAAATGTGATCATTTCACATTAATTTGTATAGTCCAAAAAGTAGAATCGTTGTAATTGATAAACATTTCCACATCATGCTTAGTTTAAGAGAAATGTACGTTTTTATTCGTTTAATATACGGTTAAAATAATTTAAGACGAAATTTTACGTCTTTGATTCAGAAATAACCCAATTCTGGCCTCGGAGCTTGGCCATAACCACTTTATATGGTCTGCCGCAGGGGTCCTAATCAACTTCTTCGCAGAGTTTTTTCCAACCATGGCGCTTGGAAGCCTTTTTAGCTTCCCACGTACCGACATCTAAGCCGTCCCCTCCTCCCTTGCCTAACCGCTCTTTAAACTCGATTTATCCGCGGGCACGTCCCATACCCTTCTCTTTGCACCCTCTCCTCCGCACCACTTCGGGAGGATCCACACAACCGACCCCCACCCCGCCCTTCTCTACACCCCCGACATCCCAAACGTGGTGAGACCGCCGGCCATCATCTCTCCCCGGGGGGGGGGGTTGTCCTCCCTCCCACTCGAGACAGAGGATGGGAGGAAAGAGAGGGTCGAAGTGGGAGGGAAGGGTCGCTTTCTGGAAAAATCCACACCTCCCTCCCCCGACCCTCGCCGCGCCACCACAGGCCCTCTCTCCGCAAACGTGGAAGGGGAAGAACTGAGGGGAAAAGGGTTGGGAATATCCGGAGCGGGGACGGAGTAGCGTGAGGGGAGGGGGAGTGAAGGAGGGTGACGTCACGCTGACCCTAGGAAAACGTTGAAAATCCCTTAACACAGGTAAAGGGGTAGTGTGTGTGTGTCTCTCTCTCTCTTCCCCTCGCACCCTCCCTCTTTGACCGTCACGTTCTCTTCCGTCCCTCCTCCGCGCTCGTGTCATCGTCTCCGTCCTGTCCTCTCTCTCTCCCCCTCCACCCCCTTCGGTGTCCTCCCCCAAACCCGTCATTTTGCTCACACGTACTACAGGGGCACACACCCAGGGCCACGCATTCCTGTTCGGAAAACCGCCGTCCCCTCCTCCACCCTCTCCCCTCACCCCCCCTCCCCGTGCCCCCTTCAGCCTCTCGCCCTTCTCCCTCCGCCTCTCTGTCTTTCCTCCGTCGGCACTCATTCAGGTCTCCCCCCCACGACGCCTCCCGACACCCCGTACCCGACTAGGTGACCGACTCCAACAGAATTCCTTTCCCTCCTCTTCCTCCAAATATTTTTTCCGCCATATCTTTCGGGCGTAGGAGTCGTCGACGCTCATCTTGTGGCCTTCACCCATGCATCTAAGGAATGACATCCGAGACGCCAGGGCGTGTGGCAAGGGGCGAATACACATAAGGCACGCATTCTTACGTGCGCACGTGACCCCCTGTCTATTAATCAAAAGATAGCATTTATTCTTCTGTTTGTGTCTTCCTTTCTTTGGTACCTTCCGTCGGCGATGGCATCGGTTCATTTTCGTTACACCGAGGCAGTATGCATTGAGAAATGAAGTCAATGGCCGGCCTGTTTATTCGTGGAATTTCGACACACTTGTATTCGAAATAAAAACATTGGCTTCGTCACATAAGATATATTTGAATCACACCAGGTCGTTCTCAAAAGTTGTAAAAGACTACAAGTATTTTTTTTGTAATTTGTAGCATTGTTTTTGTAATGCATTTAATGGTTTGTTTGTCATTATTGTTTCAGTATGAATTTATAACGGTAATAGAATAGACCTTATTAGTCTCCCTGAACCTTAGATTGTCTTTACTTCATTAAATGTCATTATACACAGAATTGACAACCATGCGCCCCATCATTTTACGACTGTGACATAAGAAGTTTAAGGTCCTACATTGCATCACTCTCAATGTTTGACTTTGAAATCAGTCAAATTCAATTCTTGTACGAATGGAAAATATCAAAATGCTAATTGTTAATATAGGAAGAGTTTTCCCGTTAACCAACCGTCATTTAGTACATAGACTAGTCAATCTGTGGACCCTTGGGAGTAACTTGCATCATTTCATCATGTTTAGTTGTTAGCAATAATATGTTATTTATCATTGGCCAATTTAGGCATTCGCAATGTGTATTTTAAATTCAGTATTCTCGTTTGACAAAATTGAGATATCAGCAGAGCTGGGAATACACACACACATACTCTTGACATAACTTTTCGTCATTCATATGTTTTTTAAATATTCCATTGGCCTGATGACCTTAATGAACGTCGCAGAACATTATTATATTGTGCTACCATGTAAATTAAATATAAACTTCAACACAAATACGTTATGGAATTTCAGACATAAGTCGTATCCTATTCTACCATGAACTAATATTCTTATAATATTTACAAATTTTTGGCTGATACAAAAATTATCTTTATTAATTAATTAACTTTGTACTCAACTAAAAATAATGCAGTTTTTTCTCATTTTTTCGGAAATTTGCAGAGATATTCGACATTTAATATTTTTTATAAATGGAAAAAGGCTTTTTTTATGGTCACGTAATAAAAAGAGGCCATACTTTTTCATAAGCAAATTAGATTTGTTTATTATTTTCCTAAATATCTTAATATTACTGTACAAACTCGTATGCGTTTCATTCACAAGTGTATAAATGAAAAATATTTTTAAAAATATTGTTTTTAAGGCGATTAATTGTATTAAACTATGCGTGGAATATATCCATAAAGGTATTGTAAATTACTTATAAAATGTATGAGCATAGCAACAGGGTTATTAAAAGAATGGTTACGTTAGAAAAGAAGCATTTACTAAGAGAAATAAAGGTAAAATATCTTTATTGAGATTAGATAGTTCTGTTCACTATGAATCGTTCAGCATTCCAAAACATGAAGCCTGAATCTTCATTACTCTATAGATAATTCCTTCTTCCACCTAACCCTTAAAGAAACTGAGTTGATGAGAAGAACCTTAAACTACGACGTGAGGAAAAGGTTATTGAAAGCCATCATCTGAAGCGTATTCTGTTATGGTTCTAATACTTGATCTTTGAGGAAGGAAGATGAGCGTAGATATGTAGAAGAGGTATTTGAAATCTGGGTGTGGCAAAAGACGGAAAAAAGTCAAGTAGACGGGGAGTGGAAAGACGAAAACCTATTAAAGGTGGGTGAGAAGAGGTAGTTGTTGATGAGAATCAGAAGACAGGATAAGCGGATAGAGGGGATGGTATCTTGAAGACTGGGCAGAACTTTGGGTAAGTGATACAAATGAAGCTTTGGGATTTAAAAAATAATTTTGGCGGGAAGGAAGATGAAAAGGGATTCACTGTAGGGCGGGGTAAGTCAGTTATTTCTTAGGCTCATAAAAAAATCCCACCTTAACCGGTGGATTATCATTCATCGTAACTAACATATCGTCTTTATTTGTGTAAAGACCTCATGCATGAAACCTCAGCACAAGATATAAGACATGTCGCGGGTTATCGAATAAAGTTCATAAAAATGACTTGCACATTTTGTGATAGAACGAGAAATAGCCACTAAGGGTGTTTGTCGGATGAATCAAAATATAGAATACTTTAGACGCAGCATACTTTAGAAGATCAAACCCAAGCATAGTTACCGTGTTTTTATTTGTCAGTAAATATATTTAAAGTTTATCTTGCAAAATTAGAAGTTCACTTTAATTTGATGGAATTAAATATCAGTAAATACTCCGGAATATTGGTTGAATGCTGCCGTCCGTCGTTCCCCAAGGTCTGTAGAGTATGTGAAAGAACCTTGGTCCTTCCCTATCTATTGATAATTGTTTTCCTTTCTCCCCCCCGCAGGTTCTTCTGAATCATTAAATAATAATTATCAACTGGTGTTAAATCATCATAACTTTTTTATACACTGTCGTATTTTCCATTCGGAAACATTCGTTTTTTAGTGCTCGGCAGTCATTTCGGTTTCTGTCTGGGAATCAAGTAAGATTAGTGTTCTACAAGTGACACTCACAGTTATAGCAATTACAGCATTTTTTTGTCAACCTCATTACCTTTAACCCATTTTCGCTGTCGTTCTGGATGTTTTAGAACTGACTCATCCAGTAAAGGAGATATATCTCGCCATGGATGGGATTTTTCTTATTCCTTCTGATGTGGTGAAACGCGATGGCTGCCACGGGTTTCCTTGAATATCTAGCTGGAGCGTAAATTCCATCACGGACTCGGGTAAGGTGATACCTTTTTTTTTCATTGCTTCGTCGAACGAAATTGATCCAGCTGGATTCCGCGTGAGGGAAAGAGTCGGCGCATGTTTGAATGGCATATCCTGCTTTTTATGCATGTTGAGTATTTTCTCTTCGTTTGCGTCTTCGGGGTGACGCCGTCCCCCTGTCTTTCTATTTCTCTCTCATCAATTCCCCTCTGGTTGTGGTCACGATGAGACGAGCGTTTTATTTTAGTGCAGTGAGGTACGATTTTAATATCGGAATTGACTTTCCGTCTATATTTTTTTAATTCATCTTTGTTCCCGCAAGGTTAGTTTTCCTCGCCCTGTAATTTTGTTCCATAGAAAAATGTTTTTGCCAGTGTCATCGTATTCCTTATGGAAACACTGTAGTTTCTAAATTAATCTCTGAAACATAATGGGCGTACTCTTAGACTGCACTTTATCCACCTCTTTATTGCAACGACGCACTTTCTAGATCCTTTCATCTTGAGGAGAATGATCGAATGGCTGCGTGTCGACGTGTGGTCCATGTGTACGACAGTATTTTGGGCACGAACCTAGTAAAAAAAAAGTTTTTGTGTATCAAATTACTAATGTGTTAACCTCAAGATGGAGTCTCCTTTTATCTGCACTCATTTCCATCTGGAGACGAACTTCGGATGACTTCATTTGTTTGTTTTTCCATGGTGCACCATGGAGACCGGTCGAATCCACAGTAGGTACCTATTTCGCAGTGGATGTAGGTTAAGTATCAGATAGCTCTCACCCCTGTGAGGAGTCCCATTTCATTATAATTTATCGAACTTCCTGGTCTCCCATCAGTTCCCGTAGCCCTTCTGCGAGAGGGAAGGCCATCTCGTAGTTCCTCCCCGAAACTCTTCCGCGTCTCCTTTTATTATATCACCGTTCCGAATCTACTTTCGCATTATATTCGCATTAACCCCATTCGACCGCGAACGTCCCACGGTGTCCAATCGGCCAATGCTCTCAGGTGTGTCCCCGGGTCGCCAGCGTGACTAATTATGGGGTCACTTCAGCGCACGCACTGCCCTTACACACGCGTACATCCAATGAATTCAATCGGAGAGGAGCTTCCTGGTTGAAAAGAAAAGAAAAACTTCCTTTTTTTTCCCAGTTCTTTCCCCTGGCATATAAATCGTGGACGCATTTTCAATCCTCAAATAATTCATTTGGCGTCAATATCATCTGCCCTGGGAGTCAACCGGACTAATGAGGTCAAGCGTCGCCCATCCTCCTTGTTCTCTCGTTCCCCCCCTATCTATTTTTTTCCGTTCCTGGCTGTCGCGTTTTATACAATTTGACCGATCACTTCAGCAGTTGGTGGACGGATTTGTTTTATTATCCCTTCGTTTTCCTACCGCGCAGTTCCTCACCACCCGCAAAGGGATAGATGTGCCTCGCGGCGACCTAATTTCCGACAGACCGAGCGAATGGGTCATCCTCGGAGCCAGGGGAGTGGTGACGCAGGTTGATTTGAAGGGGGAGAGGGCTGTCGTGTGCGAAGGATACTCGTATTATTTTTTTATCATCTGTTTTTTACTTCCGCGTATAATTCTTCCTCTCTCCATATCTTGACGACGACCGTGGGAACGAGAATGAAACTGAAGAGTGAGAGACGGAGAAAGGGTGAGGTAGGATGGCGGCTGTGATGAGCGTGGGTGGGATAGTGGGTGGTCTAAAGGGAGGGGGGAAATGGGTAAATTGGATGATGGTGATGATGGGGATATTGAGAGGGGGGCCTGTGGAAATGATTTATCAACATATTCATACATCCCTCATCTCTCGACCTTAGGGCCACTGGCTGCTCACAACTTCAGTTCTTGGATTCGGATAATAATTATTTTATCCGATTGTTTTTGCCCATCCTGTGCCATAGATCCGTCTGCTTGCTTTGGAAATTGCTTTAGAAAACCATGACTCGAAGGTTCTTGTTGATAGGGACGGTGGGGCGGGATAGAATAAGGGGGAAGCTTGCGTCATATCCAAAACTATCTTTCTTGGCGTGTGAGATTTTGAGGGAGTAAGGGTTGTTTCTACACTCCCCCTCCCCCCCGTGCTTCCCCTAGGCATTTTCAGAGTTCGAAAATCACACAACTTGAGTGTGGATGGGGGTAAACACAGATCTTTATTTAAACCCGATGCCCTCAGGACGTTCGGCGAACATTCCACACACTGGGCTACCAACCTCACTGAAGATAGCTTGGTCAATGCGAAAAGACCTTTAACGTTGGAGAATCGAAGGATACATGTGTGCATCACAGCTATTATACAGTAGTTATGCAACGAATTT
This sequence comes from Rhinocypha anisoptera, assembly GCA_011762765.2. NCBI lineage: Eukaryota > Metazoa > Arthropoda > Insecta > Odonata > Chlorocyphidae > Rhinocypha > Rhinocypha anisoptera. Next base: position 9,151 of record WURS02000308.1, read on the forward strand.
TAATATGTTGTCTACCTACCGATTTTTAATTTTTCGTAACTTCTGGTTGATGAAAATACAACTTTAGGATAAACAAGAATAAAACAGAAGTAATGGTCTGCAGCCGGATTATGAGAAACAGTCGTTAAGCGAAGCTAGGGAATGAAACAATTGGGAAAGGTGGAAGAATTCTGCTATTTTGGGAGCAGTATTGAAAAGGATAAAAGGAGCAAGAAGAAAATAAGAATAGTTGTAAATGTAATAGTTGTTGTAGTTGTAGTAGAGTGGTTGTAAATAGTAATAAATAGCCCGTGCCAAGACAACCTTTTTCAGACTGAACAATTACTCACTGCAAATAATATAAGCTTAGAAAGAAGGAAGAGGTTCATTAGAACATGCATATGGAACATTTTTTTATACGGAAGATAGACATTGACAATTTCACCCATAGAGGAGAGAAGACTATTGATTATGGAAGAGAAAAATATATATTTCCATAGAATCAATGGAAATAAAGTTCTACAAAAGAATGTTACCAAATTAAATAGATAAACCGAGTGAAGGAGTGAGAAAGTACTCCAAAGAACCAGTAAAAAGTAAGGCTTATGACGGGCACCGAAAGGAGAGGGAAACTAATAGAAGACATGAGTCTGAGGGATGAAAGTCAAGTGCAAATTATATTGGAAGGGACGTGGGAAGAATACTAGAGGTCGGGCAAACTTGGTGTTTGAGACAGGGTAATTGAGAGTGTAAGACTTAGGATCTATGAAGGTATGAAGAAGCTGGTAGGTGACAGGATAGCCTGGAGAGCTGCGACAGATAAACCAATCTTCGGACTGAAAACGTAGGATGGTAATCAATCAGGTGCCTTAGCACCGACTGACCGGTTTTCCTCCTTTATTTGATAACTAATAAAGGAAGAAATAATAATAGAGTTGGAAGAGAATTTTTAAAAACCTGACCCAGTGCCATATCCGAGAAGTTTTCATTCAAAAGATTCACCGGGAAAGCATTAAAACAATTCCGAAGTGTAACTGTAAAGGAATACTAGTATGACGGTATACTCACAAAGTTGAAAGTAATATTACAAATAATGATTAATTATAGTTAGTGAAAACATAATTTGAAAAGAACCTAGAGTGTAGAACCCTATAAATTGGCCAATGGTGCTGTTTGAGACATTAACGGAGAATGGCAGTCTTTGGAGCTACAGGGGTGAAAAGAGGTTGAAAGGTAACTGTTTGGTTTTTTTGGACATCCAATTTTCGGATTGATAACATGTGATGATGATACTAGTTGATAAAAAGCCAAAGTGGGTCTATTTATTTTCATATAAGCCAATAAGTTTCAGATGTGTAGCTACTTCACTATAGCCGACATTAATAGTCGAGCATTACTTTATTTACGTTAAAATGTATAGTTATTTGTTTTGTCGTCAACCTTTCCTTTCACAGGGAGTAGGTACTTGACTTAAATTTCACACCATGTATTACGATATCATGGTTAATTTTCAGATTTAATGGCCTAGTTCATTTGATTAATATTTTCACTAGTAAATGCCACATTCGTTTGCCCATGAGTAATATAATAGTATTTTTTGTCTTACCTTCAGTTTTTCCATGGACAGATCTCAAAATTCGATGTAATTTGGTGGAATTAGAGCCCTTGGTTAAATCACCCTTGTGCTAAATAACTGATGGTGTTAACCAGAAGTATATTTGGAACGGATGAGTATTCTCTTTCATTCCTTTCATCTATTTGATTATGCACATTTTGATTCAATCAGAGCTTATTTGAGTCCTGGGTTTATATCTTACTGCTCTTTATTTTTTATAATTTTGCTCTCCCTTTGTTCCCACAATTCTTCCCAATCTTTCTATTTTTCAAAACCGCTTGACCTTAAGAAGCAATTTAAAGTTAAAATACCTAGTTTTTACACATTCCGCATATGCGCTGCTTTAATCATAAATGTAAGCTTTTTACGCATGATGATTGTTCTAAATTACGAGTAGTTTACTGTTTTTTCACAAACAACCGTATTGAGCCCCTATTTTTCCAGAATTTTTATTTACATGTATTCAGGAATTCATTTTTTCTTATTTGTTTAAATTTATGAACGTCTTATTCATTTCTGTTCCACTTTGGTGATCCATTTACTCTTTTTTGTAAAAAGATATTAATTCGACGATTTGTGACGCGGAACTTTTTATTTGTTATTTTTAGGTTTAAATTTGTCATAAGCGTCAATTTATACAAAAGAGTGAGAAAATGAAGCTATAGAATTAACGTTTTAACGTGGATTGATCAAATGAAAAGTATAATGAGTGAGTACACGAAAAAAGTATGACCCAGCGATTTTTATAAATAAATGGTAATGACACTATCATATGATAATTAGCGGAGGCTAAATTAATTGAAAATGAAATTACTGAATGAATTCAATTGAAAACAGTCGTAACCGGGATGGTAAGTAAATGCGACAGAAATTGCGGACAAGAAATGCGTGAATTTTTTCACCATTTACGTCTGAGATCAGGCAGCATCATTCCATGATATCTATCCCCACATAATACAGTCTAGTAACACACAACTAATGCAATCGAGTCGCTGTTTAATCTATACACCTTGATATTTGGTGTCACCACCATTCTTTCTTGAATAGTTCATTCCATACGGCTTAGGACAAGATGGATAGGAAGACGGAGGAAAATCATGGTGAAGGGAGAAATTTTTGGAACAAGAGAAAATAAAAAAAGAAAATGAATTGGGAAAGGTTTTATATTACAGCTGGTATTTGACCACGAACGGCAGAGTATAAAGTTATCAAAATGAGATCTGGGAAAGGGCAACTCATCGCGCTTTAGCATGTACCATGAAATATCAGTCGCAATAACGTTGTGTGTACGGCTTCATTGAACATAACCAAGCTGAAGCAATCAACCCTAAGACCCCCATTGCCACTCGTGGTTTTTCTTTCCCCGAAAATCTCGCAGCTTGAGTTATGCCCCCGGTTTTCCGCATACGTCAGCGGGATTTGAATCCGGGTCCCCAGTACAGTGGAAGAGTGCTCTTTCTGCTGAGCTTCCAAGCCATGTGGAGGATGAAATTGGACATAAAGCGGGGGAATAATTGAAAAGGAACTGCCGTGGACGTTCACATTTCCCATGCAATAGGGCTTTGTTAGTATGACGGGAACTTTACCCTCGTCTATCAGACAACCTCTCGAGCCGAAAACTACGGTGAAATGGAAGTTTGAATGTGTAAGGGCAAAGTGCGTTATCGGGTTAAGGATCAGCGTGGATTAAGCAGTATCTACTCGTTTTTCAATTTAAAAAGAAAACGTACAAAAATGTCAAAGAGCGGGGGATAGGGTGGGTTGGCGGGTTGGGGTGGGGGTTGAGTCGACGTATTAAATTAGTGAGAAAATGGAAAGGGGAGAAGTGAGAGAGTCAAACAATTGAAGACGGGAGAAACTCGAAAGAAAAGGGATAGTGAGAATCCTGAATGGCAGATGAGTTTATTCTTGGAAGAATCGGAATGGGATGTGACCCCGAGTAAGAGGTTGGACGGGGCTTTATTTAAATGGACGTTTCCATTATTGAATTAAGGCCCCGCGCTTTAGTGCCGACCGGCGGGAGAGAGAGGGGGGGAGTGTGAAGAGGAAGGGCAGAGGCATGCGGGGATGCATACGCATGGGAAGTGAGTCAAAAGGAAAAGGTCAGTCGGAGGG
>WURS02000329.1:0-12858 GCA_011762765.2 Rhinocypha anisoptera
CCCTGGGCGAGATTCGAACCCGCGACCTTTGGGTTAGCCGGCGAGCACGCTACCCACCAGGCTAACCCGGTCGGCTCCTAGTTTGGTATTTGACATAGTTCAAAGTAGAGCGAAAAGAGATTTGGGAAAAGTTGTTATGATCAGCGAAGTAATGTCACGTTCGATGAATTAGGCCGGGAGCTACTTTTTGGTCGTAGGTCGAAATACAAGTTACAATTATTTCGGATATTTGAGGTAGGTCATTCCAAGAAAGAAGTTCAAGATATAATCTCGCATATGCGCCACAAAATTATATTAATTTTAAATCCAAAATTAAACTAGGAATCCAGTGGTAAACATTGAGTGATATTTAATGAAGATTAACCCCCACTATCGGAATAAAAATTATGGATACTCGAATTTTAACTTCAGTTACATGAAAATGGCACAATCAGTATTAGTGTAATTGATTCCAAATTTTAGCTTGTTTTATGCTGTGTTTTATGGTATAAGGCAAACATTTTAAATCTACATTTAATCATGAAGCAGTTCCACGAAGTCACGCCGGAAACTATTTCCTATTTTAAATCTAGTTTTCTTGTAATGTTATTCGGGCATAAACAAATAAAGTGCACATTTTTTCGCCTTCCGGTGTAAACCCGAAACTTTAAATTTCTTTAAGGCCACAATAGAGATACTAATTGGCATCAAACTTTACCATTATCTGGATTATCCTTAAGCAAAAACCTTTCCAACAAACATGGACGTTAAATTAAAACAAAGGAAGTTGTTGTAAAAAATGTGAAACAACTTTTTTTCGTCATTGGGTGGTCGTACGTAATCAAAGTTCGTACCTTTGTCAAGCTCTTCTTTATTGTATGAACGAGCAAGTAATATTAAAATGCGGTTCAAGGTTCAAGTCAAAAAAGAATGAAATAACTACAAGATAAGTACACAACCTATCGTAATTTTCATCCTCACGCCCGCGATCACATATATTTTATTGTCTAATCGTAGGAGGAAAATGTTATATTTTAACTCTAGCCTTCCTAAAATCTTTCTCCCCGATTTTACGTGCGTGATCTAATCTACCCTATTAAGACCAGGATTAATAATGTGTCTTCAGCATCTTCCAATAAGTGACCTTCCCAGACACTGAGTGGGTTCCATATACTCTGATAAAACTAGGTTTGTTCTAATGCGTGTACATCTACGTAATACCCTGTAAGCCGCCGCAAGGGCGTGTGTCAGGGGGGAGTCGTCACCATGCATGCATTCATGCATATATTATATACAATTCTCATTAAAAGAAATTATTTACATACAAAAATTTCCGTGACAAAAAATACATGCCATGCGGGAACAAAGTCAATTTTCATTTATTTGCTTTTAAATGAAAGATAAATAAAAATATACACATGCACAGGCTACCATATCTATCCGAGCTTGTGATCATATTTATTTTGATCTCTAATTGCACGAGGAAAAAGTTACTTTTTATATCTATCTGTTCAACATCTCCCTGATTTTATGTACGTGATTTGACCTATCGTAGTATATCGGCGCTTCTAATATAATTTTGACTTCTTGATCTTCCTGGGAGCTGCATAATAAATTTAACCTGTACTTCAACCTACGCTCAACAAATAAGCTTGTTACACTGCTATGTTGGTCGTAACAACATTTTCACAATTCTAGCAGCTCTTGATCTAACTCCGACACTAATCCTGTCTCATGAGGGTCCCATACACTCGGGTCATATTCGAGTTGAGACCTAACTAATGAAAAGTAACAGCGCTCATTTACCTTATCATTACCTTATCATTACGTTTACCTAGTACCCTTCCTATGAACCCTAATTTTTTATTTGCTATTCCACAAATTTCCCGAACATTTTTTCCGGACGGCAGATCTTTAGTTATCGTAACACCTAAATATTTGGTCAGTTAGATTTGTTTCGTTGACGATATATAAGGATTCTGGTGTACTGACCTTCCTCCAAAAGTTCATCGTCATGCACTTTTAAAAATTTAATTATAACTTCCATATCTCACACCAGTTTTGAATCGTATTTATGTCCTTCGACAGTGAGACCCTATCTAACTCACTGAAGAAATCATTGTATACTACCGCAACATCAACAAAGAGGAGAAGATTACTGTTGACCACATTATTGTCGTTGATGTGTAAGTAATAATGGACCGATAACGCTTACGTGTATAATAATATCGCTCCTTCTCATCACATTTCCCAACTATTCTTATCATGAATCCTCCCTTTCTATTAGGTATTCCGCAAATTTCTCGAATATACTTTCCCCCGGCAGGTCTTGTGTTACCGTAAGACCTAAATATTGGACCAAGTCTACGCTAGTTATAATGGTTTCTTGAATGTTTTGAATATCAACGGAAACAGTTTAGAGAAAGCTGACGCATTAAACTCCTTCCAAAGCGTTTTCACTAAGTGCTCGCCAGAAACACTCGTTTTGCTAACGAACCATTTCCAGCAACCGATGTCTCCAATTGTAGTCTCCCGTTGGGGCATTGAGCGCAAAAACATCGATCCAAATAAAATGCCAGCACCCGATCAAATTCCCGCGCGCGTGTACAAAACAATAGCACCAGAGAATGCTCCTGACTTGAAAATAATATTTAGAAAATTTCTCAGCTATCAACCAAGGATTGGAAAACAGCCAATGTCACGCCGGAATTTAATAACGGCGATACAAAGGACCCCAGTAACTACCGACCTATTCTCTTACATCCATCTCCTGCAAGATCCTAAAACATGTTGTAAGTTCATTCATGGGTTTTCTCGATTCCAAGTGTTTACCTACTCCTGGATTACCAACATGGATTCCGTAAGGAATCCATACGAAACCAACTTCACTTTTCGTTCAGGATATTTTAGTTTCGGGAGAAAATAGCGTTCAAGTTGACGCCATATTTATAGATTTTAAGAAGGCTTTCGGCAAGGTTTCTCATAGGAAGTTACTCGTAAAGCTTGAATCTACGGAATAGATAGGAACGTTATAGGCTGGCTTGACCAATTTTTGAAAGACCTTGAGCAAAGTGTCATTGTAGATGGTGTATCATCGGATACAGTAGGTGTCTCATATGGTGTCCCCCAAGGAAGCGTTTTCGGTCCTTTATTATTCCTTTTGTATATAAACGACATTAGTACTGCGGTCACCAGTAAAACTCTCCTCTTTACTGACGACACAGTAGTATACAGGGATATTTTCAGTGAGGAAGATAGGGAAGCTTTGTCTAACGACCTAACTGTGATTAATAATTAGTGTGAGACTTGGCAATTGGAACTAAATTTGAAAAGATGTGTGGCGATGAACTTTTGGAGGAAGAGTAGTTCACCTGAAAGCAGTTACCACGTAAAAGAGAGCGTTATATCAAACGTAGAGTATGTAAAATATTTAGGTGTTACGATAACTAGAGACCTTTCGTGGGGAAAGCATATCCGGGAATTTTGCGGGAGTGCCAATAAAAAAGTTAGGATTCATAAAGAGAATATCTATTTATTTATTTTCAATCGCCCACAAACAGCACTAATAGGCCAATTACAGTGGGAACTATGACATTTTTTTATAACAAGGACGAAACACACATTCATCCATGCCCTAGGTGAAGGAAAAATCCTCCTAGTCGGGATTCAAACCCCGCGGTTGGCAGACGAGGGCGTAACCCCACCGCCACCGAGGCCGACTTGAGAAATGTAATGAGAAGATAAAAGAGCGGTGTTATTTTACGCTTGTTAGGCCTCATCTTGAGAATGTTTCGAATGCTTGGGATTCCCAGGAGGCACTCTTGGTATTAGATCGAGCTTATAGAGCAGCTAGAGTTTCGAAATGTAGCTGTGATCAACGTAGCAGTGTAACGATGTTATTGGAGGATTTAGGTTGGGAGCCCCTCGTTGATCATTGATTAAAATATATTTGTTAAATTTATTGTGTAAATTTGAGGCAGATTACTTCAATGAAGAAGTTAAGGGCAAATTACAGACCCCGTCATATTACAGTAGATCGGATCACGCACGTAAATTTAGGGAGGTAGATTTTATGTAGAACGGGTAAATTTAAAATGTCATTTTTCCCCCGCACGTTCAGAGATCCGAATATACTTGTTCCTAGGGATCGTTAGGAAAACTGGTGTATATACTTTGTAGTTATTTTTCATGTAGGTTAATTATAGGTAGTTGATAATTTTTTACTATTATGATTTGAATATGTTTTGCATGAAAATAGTTTTCTTCTCCGTGAATAATTTCTTTTGTATGTGGGTGTGCTTGTATGGTGGTGGTTCACCCCCTGCCACACGCCCTTGCTGCGGCTTGCAGGGTAACACGTAGAAGTAAAACCTTTTGGAAAATCTCTTTTTTTATGTTTTCCGTTTTCCAGAGATCGGTAGATAATGATACCTGCTTCGGCACTGTGGAGTTAAATTCATCTACTTTCTTTTTCAAACTTCAACAGTTTTGGCAGCAACTTAGGACGCGAACTCCGGCAGCTATGGCTTTATCTTTACTCGATTTTCTGTGATATTCTTTCTCTTTGCTAACTTCACGAGGCCGACCGTGTTAGCCTGGTGGGTAGCATGCTCGCCGGCTAACCCGAAGGTCGCGGGTTCGAGTCCCGCCCAGGGCTTGGGTGTTGTGTTTGTCCAGATGGGTTTTTCTATGAGAGGAAGAGGTGCGAAATGATCATAGCCGTCAAAGCACCCTATAAAACGAAAATACTACCACTAACTTCACGAGGCATTATTTTAGGTTCCCCATTGTGAATTACTAAGTATACTTTCAGTACACTTACTTATTTTGGTCGCATTACACTTTATGCTATCAAGTACGTCTTCACTAAATTTGGACATACCTTTTAAAATGATACGGGATAGATGGATTTGAATGATGTGAGAGAGAGAGCATGTCCAAATTCTCACTAGGCTTATTATTCGATTACAAAGTAGTGCAGCATTTCCTTCGAAGTGCCTTCAGATAGGGACGTGCTGGAGGCGGGCATGCCAGTATCTTACTCATGCTTCCTTCAGGATGACGCATTAGGAGTATGAGGGCATGGCCTCTCGGGGCAAGCTCTTATGCACGTTCGTGGCAATTGACCGCTTGCAAGATAAGATTTATTAGTCATCAAGTTCGTGGAAACATTTCATTTTCTTCGGGCATTGGGTCTTATATTGGGCCTGAACGCCTTCCGTTAGACCAGTGTAATTATTCTGAATTTTGCCATGAACGATCGATAAGTTTTGTTGTGGAGAGATTTCTTTTGGATTTCCCCGTGTCGTCGTAAACATGAAAAACAGGGAAGTCTACTACAGGATTCGAACTGCAAAAGTTAAAAAGGATTGTGGATTAGTTTAAGTTTTTATTTGCATTATTAATTGAGATATGTCCAAACTCTCAAGTCAATATTTGTTTTGCCAGACCAAGTACTCATGAATGCACAATTTCTCCATCGTGTCTACTAATCGCTAAATCGCCTTTGTTTCATACGTTTATAAACTGAAGATGCCAAATATAAACAAACGTCATCATCGTCATTACTTCAATCCGAAAATTGGTTGACTGCAGCCCTCCATCCTTTTCTATCCAGTGCTAGCTCTCTTACTCCTTTGTAGGTCTTCCTTCTAACGTCTCTAATAATTTGCCCGATGTATTTGTCCCTCGGCCTTCCTCGAGAGCCCTCCCCTCTATTTTTCCTTCTATTATATTCTTCACAAACCCATTATGCCTCAGGGTGTGTCCTATCCACGTTATTCTTCTTTTTTTATTGTACCCCACAATGCCTTAGTTTCCTCCGCCTTTTCTGTACACTTCCTCGTTCCTAACTTTGTCCGTCCACTTGACTTTCAGCATTCTCCTCCAGCACCATGTCTCTGATCCATAGAGTGCCATGCTCCATACGAATGTTTTCACATATTGCTTACTTGTTTATGTCCCCTTAAATAATATATATGTATATACAAATATTTATGTCCTCACTTAAATATCCCGATCACCATTTCTCGAATGAATTGTGCTATGAAAACCTAATTTTTCTCTCGTGCTCCTTTTTATTCTAATCCGGTCGCTACCGATTGCATACTTCCAGTCTGCACTTTCTTCCACCGTTGAACATTGGAGAATTATCTGTCGAGGTCGGTTCAATGCTATTTTTTTTTCTCCCCTTTTTGTGATCCGCGAATGAATTCACCGATCTGATCAGTTTTTCAAACGGGACTCCCCCAAGCACTTGGACGTGATCGATCGACTCGTGCCAAATCGTTCAAGCCCCGTCGCCCTAAGCGCGCGTGTTCTCCGTGCTTTCCTTTCCCAGGACTCCATTCTCTCTTGCTTTGACGAGGTTATCCCTTTTTTTTAAATAATTTTTGTCGCCAATTTTTTTTTTATTCACTGAATTCTCTCTCCTCGTAGGACGCTATCACTGTTGCGGCGCCACTAGCACCAACCAAAAAAAAAAAAAAGGAAAATTTTCCCTAAGTGCCTGATGTAGTCATTATTCAGCAGAAAACCTTCGGGGTCACTAAATTTAATATTGGTTGATTGTATTTTAGATGCCTCTTATCCTTGCATAAGTTATCAATGGGAGTATTTATATTTTTTATAATGAGGCTAGGTTTTCCGACCGTTATATTAATTTATTTACCGTATTTAATTTCATTTTCATTAATTTATTCTATACATTGCCTACTTAAACGGCGTTACTTGAGTGAATACATAAATAATTATCGATTGACTGACGGAGCACTTCAGTGAATCGACCCTTGGAGAAAGATGCTTACAATATTATCCATGTAGGTAGTTTTGATGGTAAATAGTTACATCTATTTCTTTGTGATTCATTGTAAGAAACGTATTGTATTTCGAGTTTCGTTAAACAAAACTCAGGACTGATGAGGATGACCAGGCCTTAAGCTAATACAATATTTAAGGCTCCATACTTTGCGTTCATTCATTAAACAAGACATATGGTAATACACTGTTAATTTAAAATTATACAAAAGGACAAAAATGGCATTGATTTCAAGAGTTTAGGAAAAAGTCAGCGAAAAGTTTTACGATGTTTTTACGTGGGTCGTATAACTAGGGAAGTAATTACAATTTTCGGTCATGATAATGACACCACCATCAAATCACGAGTTCCCTGGTTTATCTCGCATTCGCCATGCTATTTCCCCTGAACAACCGTTTCCAAGCTTCGATTTTATTAGTTTTGACGACTCCATCGCACGGTGTAACGACTCCACTGCGACCGAGTCTTCCTCTCATTCATCAAACTCTCTCTTTTGATGATAAAATCCAGAAAGGTCCCCTTTTCACTCTGAACCACTTAAAATGAGGAACTGCCACTCATTCCAATATGTGCGCACTGTTTTTTTCCCCATTACATCGTCCTCATTCTTCACTAACAAACTTCTAACTCTGAATCGGAAATCACGACCAAAATAGTTCCAAAGGGAGACGGAAGGCTGATATTTCCACATCAAAGAGAAATGTTTCCGCTCTCCAGACTGATGATTATCGGAAGCTTTATGTTATAATTAATATAATACTACAGTGTAAAGTGCTGTTCAACCAGATACAATAAACATCCAAAGTTAGGCGTGAAAATGCAATGCAAAAATGAAAACTTTCGGTTACTTAAATTGGTTTAATTTCGTTACATTTTTATCATTCTATTATATAATAAAATACCATTAAAACAAACATACCTGAATAATGAATAAGTGAGTATTACGATACTGAAGATCAAGTGGAAGGATAAATTTAAGAACGATGATGTGTACAGAAGAGCGGAGGAAGGTAAGTAAATTGGGACTGAGATGAAAAAAGAAGAAGGTGGATAGGGCACCAACACTGAGGAGTAAGTAGTTTGTGAAGAATATAATAGAAGGTAAGACCTCGCTAGGAAAGCATATTCCTTCAGATTGAAGTAAGAATAACATTTTTGATAGGAATATTAATTAATTTTGACAGTAAAATATTCCTTTCCTATTTTTTACCTTTTAGTGGTTCAACTATTTGTCAGAGGGTTAAATTCGTGTCGTTATTGGGGGCATTAAAGCTTAAGATAATTGAGCATTCATGACCACATATTGCCAACTAATCTCTGTAGCCCCTCAAAAGCAAAAGTTCTAGGTTCTTAATTCTCATTTTCTTGCTCCTTTTTAATTAATCACATCGGATGAAGGGATGAGCTTACTAGGGGCAAAAATGTCCTTAATTTTTTTGTTCGAATATTTTCGACCGTCTCCTTTCTTTTTAATCCCTGACCTTAGCGCGCTAAAAACGCCTTAATTGGAAACAATTTTCAATTATTTCTTGTTATTGGTTAAATAACGAAGAGTGTAAGACCTAATTCCACGAGAGGGGTTTCATAATTCATGATTTGCACATTTATATTAGTGGTATGGTGGAAATTCATACTGCTAAGCTACAAAACATTCATGTGATAATTTCAGAAGAAGCGCAGGGTTTTAGAAGGAGAGAAAAGCACCAAAATACGGAGAAATACAATCAGTTCATCAGATGAAGATACGAGCGAAGTAAAATCATTGGTACAGAAATATGAAAGGAGAATAGTTGTAAAATTGACTAGAGATTATAAAATATTAGCCCTCTAGGTAATGGACGGAGATTTGTAGGTAATATAATGGTCGTTTGTCAATATAGGATTAGCCCTGTAAAAAAGAATACCTTTTTCGAGAAATATTGTACAACGAAGATAAAAATAACAACCTAATTGAAGATGAGTTTTGTTGTTCGAGGAAATGAATGTCTTATTATTACTTAATATGGGAATATAGCAAAAGAAAAGAGGTACATTTAATTTTTATTGAAATCCATTAGGTATAGTTAGGATATCAAGATGCCAAGAGCAATCTAGATGAGAAATAATGATATAGATATTGTATATTATAGTATATTATGTATATATTCTCAAATTATTAATAGAAGATATATTTGTCCTACTTTTACAATAAAGAATCTCATCATCACTTGACAGAAACAATTAAAAGTAAAAGCCTAATTTAATGTCTACCTTGGAGTCTATATAAATTTAATGATATTTTAATGGATAAACAAAATATTGGAAAAAATAGATAATTAAAATTTCGGAAAAATTTTAAGAACCATATGGAAAAGTAACCACTAAATGGCCTTAATACAAGAAAAATCCCTTGGAATGAGGTTTATCATGCGATATTTGATCACAACCCTACAATATCCTACCCTTCAAAAATGCGATTTCATGCAGACAATAAACCGAAAATTCGACGACATTCGTAGAACGCTAGGACATGTTTTAATTTTGAGAGAAGGTAGGTTTCATTTTGGGCATTCGATGTGTATATATAATAATAATAAAAAAATATTACACTCGACAATAACACTTTGGTGCATACATGGCATCTGTAAGAAATTGACTCGTTAAATGTGAAAAGGCTCCTCCGGGGGTCACAAATAAGGTCAAGATTCAAGGCTAAATGAATTTGCAACTTTACACTGAATAACTTTATTCAGTGGAAAGTTGAGCATTCATTCCGCGTTGAATATTCATCTTGCGTTATTACGCAACATCACGCCTGAATCTTCATTACTTGCAAGTAAGGTCATTCATATTTTCTTTGCCTAAATAATCAATGATGCTCCATGAATTGGAAAATAAAATGCTGGTACGTAATTCTGTATGCAAGGTGTGCATTACTCCCTGACACACTCTCTGACGGTGACTCTCTGATTTAGATGTACACTAATCTTTTTTGTGCTCAGTATGCGGTTAGATTCTTAGTAAGACAACACACATTACTTCTCAATCTCAAACAAAGTGGCTATTACCGAATTTGATTCGGTGAATTACTTCATTAAGGAAGGGAGTTCATGACGCGAATCGTAGCGTTGTGCTTGGATGAAACTGCGGTCCGCACTGGATTAGAAAGTGACATCGTTTAATTGATGGGGGACCATTATGGCAAAACTAAGTGGCATGACATCTACATGCTATTCAAGTATTACCTTTATCATTTTGTCGTAAAAAATGGAGTAATGCTTAAGAGACGAGCACAGAAATGCTCAGACCGCCGAAATTGACAGTCTCAAGACTAAATACATATATTTCTACGGCATGAATAGTAAATAAGAGCGGGGAATATTAATTTAATGTACGCCAAAACTGTGAATCGAAAATTGCCATGTGCAGCAGAGAAACAGCTTAAAAGAGTTATGCTTTGGAAAAGCAATTAATACGTTTGAATAGGATTTTTAATTGCGTGCTCAAATACATTGAATAATGTTTCGGAACCCAAAGCCGTTTAAAGGGGAGATATTTAAATGTTCACTTAAATATTGAAAATATATCACCATCGTCGGAAATTATTTCTAATTCATCACGCATTTAATTTGTTCATTTGTTGCATAGCTACATATTTTCCCCCACCGACATATAATTTTAAAATGAAGTGAGACACTTGCAGGTGAAGGTCAGCGCTTACTCGAAAATGGTTAGATTAAACTTAAGGAAAATGTGCCTTTTTACGATTTTGTTAAGACTTTATAAAAAAAAATTCCGGGTCATAAATTGATAACTTACATCAATGGTTGGTTCTTTATTATTGGACATTATCGTATCCAAAAGGCCAGTGTACATTAAAAGCAATGTACCGAGTATTCTACCCGACATGAATAGGTAGAGAATCATGACGACTAAATAATTAAGTGCATTGTCCGATGTAACTTCTTTTTTCAACTCACGGAGAGCACGAGATTCGATTCCATCTAGCTCATCTAAATCTAGCGTGCAAATAATTTTTATGGATTTGGAGTAGAAGGTTGGGTTTAAGGTATAGCGAATGCGACCGACGGAAATATGTCTAAAAATTGCAGTATTTCCTCCATCATCATGGTACTCGCGGTTCAACTATTATTTAAGGCTGCGACCAATTTTGCCTTTCAGAGAGAACCGGGTTAAATTCAGCCGCGTGCGACCACCAGTGATTAAAATTTATGCAATCAATTTACGTAAGCGCGCTATGCAGTCACAGGAGGAAATGAAAGGAAAACAGAAGCTAAAATGGAAGAGATATCTGTGCCAGAAGCTCTTATGGTTCTTACTCGACACTCGTTGAGCTGAGTGTTCTAGGGGCGATACTCTCTCTCCACGCAGCTCGTTTCCACTTCTAATTTCCAAGTTGAGACAGAGTTTCCTGACTCTCAATTAAATTTCGTTCGTTGAAAAATCTAACTCATTCGAACAAAGGCGATCGCGTACATATCCTCACTTAAGTGATCTTTAGCTATTGGCTAATTGACTTCATAATACAATTCCGATCTATTAACGCTAAACACTCCATGGAATCATGAACTACAGCATATTCACTTCCTAGATAGTTTGGCTTAAGAAAACCTATACAAATATCATCTAGATACTTCCAAAGCTGTTATGCTTCGAGGTAGTGTGTTGCTGAGAAAATATGGGCATAAATTCGAAAATTATGGTATGCTATTTAATAGTTATGTGAAATTGACTTGAGGTAATTGCAGCACCAATCCTTTTTAGCCAAGTTGATATCCGCGCAGCTGTCATCAAAATTGAGTGAGCTTTGAAAGTTATGGTGGGTAATTTATAAATGTGCATAACTTTTTACTATTTCAGGGAATATTTCCATGCGATACTATAACGCATGGAAATACTAATAATTTGTTATGTATTCCATCATAAAAATAGATGGTAACCTATTTGTATGATGGAATACTTAAAGAACACGAATTTTTATACGTCTCGTCATGTATCAACTCAAACATTTCGAAATTTTCTACAATATACCCTCATTTCTACAATGTGCTCTGCACTCCAGGAAGATAGCTGAGGTGCAATTAAAAGTTATGCAGAAAATATTTGTAATTGTCATTTTTTCTCTGCGTTCAATAACTATTTCTTCTGTCCCGGAAAAATATTAGCCAAAATTGTGAATTTTGGCCAAATGACGAAAATAGTAAAGGGTTCTCCTATGCTAGAAATATTTCGAGCGTTGGACAATTCATTTTCGCATAGAAAACTAAAATTAATGAAATTACACGTCAAACTATTTCACTTTTACAATATATATATATATTGTAATATTCGTATTTTAAGAAGTTTACAATGTTGAAAATAATGAATGATGACGAATTATGACGTGTAAAACCTGTGAAACGTGCGTCTTATTAACTTTTTATGCCATACATGAAATATATTCTTCATACCACAAACTCCTTTGTCCTGAAGCATTGCTTTCTTCGTCTCCTCCAGTTTTCACACAATCCTTCACTGATGAATGACAGAATTCTATTAGAACCCCTAATGGAAATCAGTAAGAACTGGAACACTATTTAGGTTTATGTTTTATGTTTATTTTTTGTATTCAACTGTAAGAGCCATCTAGACAAAATTTTCTGTAATAGGGTTACTACCCGTAAATAAATAAATAAATATAGATAAAAGTCAGTCATTTAAATTAGCTACAAATAACAAAAGTAACCTCACAGCAATAAACAGCTTATTTCTTAACCGCTTTGTATTTCTGAACGTTATTAAATTCCTATAATTAGACGTTCATTCAGAATAGAATAAAGTAGAAAAGAATAAATTTATTTTGTTCTGTGGCAATGAGGCCACTTAAGAACAAGAACATTTTTACAAAAGAAAAAAACAACAAAAACAGAAAAAAACAATCCAAAGAAAAATAGTACCAAAATATGAATTATATAAATTACATACACACATACATATATATATACATATACTAATACATATATATATATATATATATATATACAGTTACAAAGAACTTTGTGGTATATGCAAGAGATTTTAGG
>WURS02000369.1:0-12855 GCA_011762765.2 Rhinocypha anisoptera
ATCATTCAAGCATTTGACCTTTTTCTAGTTGCTTCCTCCTAACAATGAAAGACGACAGCATTGAAGGTATCTATGACTCCTTGAGACAGTGTGCATTGGTGTCAAAGTCTGCTGGAGGCATAGGCCTGAATACAAGCTGCATAAGAGCAATTGGAAGTTATATTTCAGGCACCAGTGGTATTTCCAATGTGGTAGTTCCTATGCTAAGAGTGTTGGTCAATACGTCTTGCTATATAGGCCAAGGAGGAAGTAAGGTAATTTCATTATTAGTATTTTTTCTTTTTTAAATAATTTAGGGTCATTACGGTTCAACAAACAAATATTAGGTTTAGACGGTTTAGTCTTGAACTAGACCTACTTGAATTTTGATGGAACTTGGTACATATCATACCTTCACTAATTTAAGTGATAACTCCAAATGTAAAATATCTAGCACTAGTATTTTTACAATTACAGCCCCTCAAACTTACAAGTTCTAAATGTCTTCCATTCTGAAGGTTCTCTTCCCAAGGTGTACTGTTTTACTCAAAAGATTTAGTCACTTATTTGTGGATCATTGTCAAGATGATTTCCAGCTGTGATCAAAAGACTATGAGGAACAAGGGCTTCCAATTGCAATGCACCTGCATTAACATGCCACTCAGGCAGATGTGACCATTTTTCCAAACACCTTGCCCAATATTTAATCCTCTACCACCATCCTTAACCCCATCCTTGCCTAACTATACTTTGTCATGATAGAGAAGGAAAAATTGGGGGTAGTGAAGCTGTATATATTCACAGTAAACTGACATTTAATATCCTAGCCAGCTCCTCCGATGAATTTCCACGCTGTCAAGCCTGAAACAATCGAGCTTATTATAATCAATGGTGATTTTAATATAAATATGCTCCAATATAGTCCATATAGTGTCCAGTTAAACAGTTTACTTGTTTCTAATAACCTTATCCTTATCTCTAAGGAAGTTACTCCCCACTTCGAAGATAGTCATACATGTCTCGATCTATGCATTGCCGATGAGATTCACAAAGTTTCTGTCTTTAGTCAGTTCTCCACCTCATTCTTATCTGCCCATGACCTTGTTGCCTTTACCTATAAATTTAAATTCCTCCTGTGCTCACCTCCTTCATGTTCCGATACCTCAAAAATCTCAATATTTAGAATCTTCACCAACATTAACTTTCTAAGGACTGGAGTGTAGTCTTCTTCACTGCACATGTTGACATAAAAATTGGGCAGTTTAATAAAAATGTTACTGATTGCGTATTGTCATTCTCCTGTCCAAAAGAAGTTCCCAAAGAGATTATCTGCTCCATGGTCAACTAGCAACTTAAGGAGCAAAATTCATGAGTGAAATAAATTTTGATGATAAATTGTGCATACCAGAAAACCTCTTTTCTTCCAATATTTCAAGAAATTAAGAAATGAAGTTAAAACTTTAATCATGAATTCTAAATGGCAACTTTTTGCTGAGTCTCTCTCCTGTCCAAATTCAAATGTCATGTGGCGAGACCTACGTAAACTGGGTATCATTCATAATCGCAATAATCCTCTCTCCTCCAATGTCATAATCGAACAACTAAATATTCTTTTCACCTCAATAGCAATGGAGAGCTGCTGGTTATTCCACATCTAATGTGATGTTGAACTCTCCTTTTGTCACATATATCCCTTTCAATAATGAAATTTTTCATTTTCACAATATCACTATGGAAGTTGTCCATAAAATGCTGTCTTTCTTGAAAACTCACTCACTGGGGTATGATGAAACCTCTGCCATGCTTGAGAAATGCCTCCCCATCATCCACCTATCTATTCTAGAAATATTTAATCACTCCCTCCAGAATTCTCAGTTTCCCGCTATTTGGAAATCATCATTGGTTAGACCCATCAACAAGGTGAAGAAACCTACAACATCTTCTGACTATCAGCCTATCTCCATCCTATGCTCCATCTCTAAATGCCTCGAGCGTATAGTCTACAACCAACTTTTCGACTAAATTACCTCCCGAGACTTGGGGGACCCATACCAGTCAGGCTTCAGACCAAGATCTAGTACACAAACTGCTTTTATCAAAATAATGGATGACATTCGCAAGGCTGTGGACGATAAACTGGTCACGATACTCGTTATGCTCAATTTTTAGCAAAGCATTTGACCGTGTAGAGCACCATCTCCTACTTGAAAAAAATGGCGTGTCTAAACCTTTGATCCTGTGTACCAAATTGGCTCTACTCCTATTTAAAAGACCTTAGACAGGCTGTGAAGGACATGGCTGGTAATAACTCCAGCTGGCAACCTGTAACAAGTGGTGTCTCGCAAGTTTCTGTCCTTGGCTCATTATTGTTTTCCTTGTATATGTTTGATCTTCCTCATAAGCTCAAGTTTTGTAAATATATGCTTTATGCCAATGATGTCCAAATCTATCTTCACTGTGAGCCCAGTAAACTTAATATAAATATTGAAAAATCAATGCTGATCTTGATGCAGTCTCTGACTGGCCTATAAAAAATTATTTTACTCTTTCCTTAATAAAGTCTAAATCAATGATTTTAGGTAGCTGTGGAATCATTTAAAAAATCGATTTTGACCATATTCCAAAAATCATGGTTGGCAATAGTAAAATACCATATTCTAGAAATCTCAATAATCTTGGAATACATTTACCCCTACATTGTCTTGGAATTATCAGTTTGATTGTACTGGGAACAAAGTCTCAAGATTATTGTATCTACTTAAGGTGAAAAGTAACTTCTTAACTGAAAAAGTCAGAAAAATTTTTACTATCCACTTTGGTTTTCCCTCTTTTTGACTACTGTTGCCTAGTGTGGCCTGATTTACCTCATGTATGGAATATTAAGCTACTACCCAACCTAAAATCATGTATCAGATTTATATACATTTGTAAGGGTGAACATATCTCATCATACCTGAAAAAATTAAAATGGCTAAGTATAAAAAATCGAAGAAAATACTTCCTGAGTGTTTTTCTGCATAAAATATTTGAATGTACTCATAAAAATTCCCCTTATTTAATAGACATGTTCCAAAAGAAACCCCTAAACCAAAGTCATTATACCCATTCAAATCCTGACCTCTTCCACATTCCCAACTACCACACCATTACCTATCAAAATTCCTTCCGAATCTCATCCATTCAATGCTGGAACTCCCTCCCCACCTCATTGTAGCTAAGTACCAAAAATAAATTTAAAAATGATATTTATGAACTATTACTTCTACAGCAAGAAGGTGTTCTGTAACATGTTTTGAATATTTGGCATGTATTACCACTATTATTTTTTTGTGATTTCCTGGATTTTCTGTGAATTTTCCTGTCTATTGTCTGTTCTGAAGAGTGATTTTTGTTACACTATTGTATTTTTGTTCTTATAGGGCATTCCCTAGAACATAAAATAAATCAAATCAATCAATCCTTACCCCTTTCCTTTTTTTATACCTTTTATTTTTTTATAAACTACTGCCAGGAAATAATATGTCATTTTCCACCACCTCTTATTGCTGCCAATGGCCATGGAAGGTCTTGGCCTCAAAGAGCAGAGATATGCCACTTATTATCACCTCTTATTCCTCATTGCACAGCAGTCAAGTTGAGGAGGTGGAGGCAATTCAGAACTGCATACTACCAATCAAATAAACTCATTCACTTAAATAAACACAGAACATCAAAAAGTCTCATCAAAAGGTTTCAACCTCTATAACAAACTGCCATCCACAATTAAGTGCTTAGAATATAAAAAGTTTAAATCACATGTAAAAGATATCCTACAAAAAACCTGTTTTATAACATTAATGAATATATGAAATATAATTTGTAATAATTTTATTTCAACTGTATTCCTTTTATATTGTATATGTACTTTCTTTTTTTATCATTTCTTTGATGACTCCATGCAAATGTATTTTTCCTACAGACAATAAATATTATTATTAATATTATACGTCTTTAGCATCATTCTGTAACAAGTAGTTCTCATGAATAACCCTGATTTGTTTATACTTATAGATGCTCATTCCATGAACAACCTGCTATTGCTATTTAACTAATGCTATTGATGCTAAAACTCCTTTTTCTGAATAAAGTTTCTGAACTTGACAAATAGAGTAGTCGGGCACATTAAATTTTTCTTTAAATTTTTTACAGTTCCACCCCACAAAAACAGGAAATTGCTAGCAATTGCGTTTGTTTTTTTTATTTTCAGCATTCTGTAAATTTCTCTGATTATCCTCCATGATCCATTATCTCCACGAGCATAACCATATCTGCTGCTTTCTCTAAGAGAAATGTCACTGCTCTTTTTCTTTTTTTTGAATATCTACTTCAAGCACTTTCTCAATCTTATTTCTACTGACACAAAATATAGGTACTAGCTTAGATGTATTTCCACAGAAAAATATATACAAGACCAGTTTCAATGACAATCGTCATCATCTGGTTCATGTGGTGCGGGTTGCCTGTGTTCAAGGCAACCCACACCGATATTTTGCTCCATATGCCATGATTACTCAAAGTGATTGTGAGAATCTCCATCTCTCTTGAGTCCCTTCCTCTCCTTGGTGTTCTGAATAAGTGATGCGTTTTCCTGGTACTTCTTCAACTTCCAGGTGTTCGCCCTTTCGAGATCAGCCTGCTCCACCACCAGTTGAGCATCCACCACATAGTTCTTCTCATCCTTTGTTGCAATAAGATCCAAAATATGGAATCCCTCATCGCTTCACTATTTCTCTTCTCTTACCATGTTGAATTCACTGTTCTTAAGACCCCATTCCAAGTAGGTAACCACTGCATGTTGGCTTTTTGCCATAGGGGCTTGGGTCCAATGGCAGTCCTGGAGAGTGTGGTTTATGGTTTCTATGATGGTGCAACCAGCCCTACAGCTATGGTCATTAAGGCGGCCCCGAGAAGTTCTGGAATGTAGAGGAATGGTTTTGATTCTCAATTTCTACCTGGAAAAGTAATACAAAGTAGACCCCAGTAAGGCCAGACTTGCTTTGATAAGAACAATATTGTTATTATACATGTGGTTAAGCTTGAGATGAACTAGCTTTGTCACAGTAGAGTACATACTTTAATATGATAAAAAAAGGAAATGAGGGTAGGCCTCCAACTTCTCATTGTGAAAGAATTTGCCCTCAAGTGCTTGACTTTGGTTTAAATGTGCTATTTGGGAGCTATAATGAGTCAAAATGGGAACAATTAAAGTGCTATTTTTTCATTTAAAAAATTAATCACAACTGTGATCTTATACATCCAAATACTTTGTTTAATTACAATTGTTGCAGTAGGATCTCTCATTCTAACTGATAATAAAATGAAAGTACCTTGGCAGCAACTTTCAGTAGATGAACTGAAATGACATTAATGTTTATTAAAGGGGTGATAAAGCCATTAGGTACTTTTATTCCCTAGGATGAAAATATATATATTTAGGACTTATGGTGCAAAAAGTGTTGTGATTAACTCACCCCCTTTTGGTGATAATCCTATTAATAATTAACCATTTTTTGCAAAAAAATGTTGCAGAGACATTCGTTATTTAAGAATTTATTAAAGATTAAAAAAGATACTTAGAGTACTCAAGAAATTATTTTCTGATACTCTCATAGTCTTGTGATCATAGCTGGAAATTATCTTGACAAATGATTCTCAAATAAGTCAGATAAAATATTTTGAGTAAAATATTACAACTTTAGAAGTGAGTCTTGTGAATGGAAGAAATTGAAGTTGCTTGAAGTATGTGAGACTGAAAAACCACTTGGGCTAGGTTCTACATTTGGAGTTGTCTCTTATATTATTGAAGGGATGGTATGCATCAAGTTCCATCAAAATCCAAGTTGGTGGGTGTCATGGTGTGGTTCAACTGACATGGAATGACTTAAGTAGACTCTCTCCTGTTTTGTTGTAGGCTTTTTTTTATTGAAGACACATTTTCTTAAGATGAATTGATCTTCTTCTACTACATCTTGATGAAGTAAAAATAATAACACTATATTTATTTCACCATTGGCAAGTGCATTAATTGTTTTTATGAATATAAGAATGGTGAAGGGTATTCAACTAGTTAAAGTAAGTTTTTGATAACTTAGAATTAGAACCACTGAGCCCTCCCTCAACGTAGTTCCCTCTTCAACTCTGTGAACTTCCACCATTTTCTCAAATTTTTCTGCCCTGCTTGCATTTCGGCATCTTTCTAGTCATTGGAGTTTTGGATGACTTCTGTCATGAAATTATTTGTTGGTTCTCAGATTGTCTCCGATGAGAGCATAGCTTCATCAATTTTTCTAGCAGCATCTTCACTTCAAGGGAAGTCTCATACACACCACACTGTAAGCAGTATAAGCTGTACACATATGAAAAGGAATATTAAATTGACTGAAGTACTCAGATTGGGTAGTCATTAAGGAGTATAATTATAGATGCCACCTTTTCTTATCTCCTTAATAGGGTTCATTTTAGTAATAAGAATTCATAAGGGGTTGGAGCTGCAAAGTGGTACACTACTTGAATTTTCCTTTCATTGTGATGTAAAGAAAACAATTCTGTGAGATACATTGTTCTACAGTCTTCACTCTTCCTTACCTTTTGAGTACTAATTTCTGTGGTTGCACCATTTCAAAAATCTATTGATAAAAGGCTCCTAGGGTTCATGTATTCCTTTTCAATGAATTTTGCAAACTCCATTAAATAATTTGTACAGATTATGATTTTTCTCTTAATTTCAGAGACCTGGTGCAGTTACCATTTACTTGGAGCCATGGCACTCTGAGGTCTTTGAGCTTTTAGACCTGAAAAAAAACACAGGGAAAGAGGAAGTCAGAACTTGTGATCTCTTTTATGCTCTTTGGATACCGGATTTATTCATGAAACGTGTTGAGAGCAATGATGTTTGGAGTTTCATGTGTCCCCATGAAAGCCCAGGATTGGCTGATTGTTGGGGTGAAGATTTTGATAAACTATACATGAGGTGAGAGTTCAAACAGTACATCACATTGTATTTAAAATCATTTAGGTAGTGGGGTGGTGGGTGGGAAAGACTTAAATTGTTGGGAAAGGTCTACTAGGGAGGGGTGGGAGAAACTTACATGCATATTGTAGGAGTGTGGAGGGGAGGTGTGAGGAGTGATGAGTGGGGGAGGGGAATAGTTGATTATTTGGAAAGAGTGTGACTAAGGAGGGGAGAGGAGAGAGAAATGGGAGGAGGGGGATATCTTTGAGGGAGAGGGTAGATTGGTTGTTCGGTATTGTGGACAGTAGAAGTGGAGATCAGTTTTGAATAATATATTTGTTGACCACTTGTTGAGTGGTCAGGGTCAAGACTGTGGCAGAGGATTTCAAACTGCTCTAAGGTGTCTAACTTTTGGCCTTTCTTCTCAAAATGAAAGATTTCAGGGATGAGTGTGGTGGAGTAGCACCTGGTGAGATGTTTTTCAAAAAGGGAAGTGTTTGGGTGGAACAACCCACACATCACATTTAGACAAGTGCTCAATGTAAAGTCTGATTAACATAAACCTTTTCCCCATTTCGGTCTCTGGAAACACTCAGTCCTAGACAATACCAGGCTTTGCTATGGGCTCTACTCTTAAACTTACAAATTGGTTCAGCCTTAAGTCTTTCTTTCTCAACCTTATCATTAGAAATGACAACAATATCACACCCATATACAGAAAATAAAATAGGTTCATACTCTGATCTTTTATAACCAATCTCAAGCAGTGCATTATGTAACTTCTTATTCCAAACCCTCGTTTCATGCATGGGCCCATAAAATGGCTTATTGAGCAGGTACACCTTATCTGTATGACCCTTGCTCACAAAACCTCTGGTTATTCCATGTAGTCTTTTTCCTCTAGATTTAAAAAGGCAGTCATCACATCTAAATGCGCAATGTATAGCTTTAATAATAATAAAAAACTTTTATTTACCTGTAGATCACTTTAAAAAGTTACTTGATATAAGGCACGTCAGGTGTTTCATTACATAGATGTACATACATAAATACTTAATACATAAACATGGTACTTAATACATGAAAGTGACAATGAATTACAAGTTGATAAATTCTTTAAAAAAGTAATACAGTTGAAGTTGTAGAAACTTCAATATTTATATATATATATCTATATATTATTATTATTAGTTGCAAATAGACCCTGCCAGATCACGCAAAGCAACTGACTCCTTCCTCATCTTCCAAACCTCTCTCACTCTCTCTCCATGGACTCTCTTTCTGTCTTCTGTCCACTTTGTCCCTGGTTTCTTTGGGACTTTTTTCTCTGACATCACGTTCCATTGGTGTATCTTATTTCTGTATGCATTTCTGTTTTCAACGTCTATATGTTCTATTTTGGCTTTTTGTAGATCATTTTGAACTTGTAATATCCATGGTATTGCTGATTTGACATCTTGTAAATATATAGTGATATTCTTTATAGTTCTTGTTCCTGGGAGTCTATTGATATGTCCGTAAAATTTCAATATTCTTTTTCTGATGTCCGCTGCTAGGTTGGACATCTTCTCTGTTGTTTTCCGGGAGTATAATCTGTATCCTTCGTCTGATACTCTTGGGCCGAGAATTTTCCTAATGATTTTGCATTCTTCTTTTACTATGTTTTCCATGTCTCTTTTTATGTGTAGTTTAAAAGCTTCGCTTGCATATAGTGCCACTGGCTTGATTTCTGTGTTGTAGTGCCTGATCTTTGTGTTTATGGAAATGAATTTCTTGTTATAAATATTGTGTGTCTTGCCATATACCCTCTTTATTTTCTGTAGTCGAGTCTTCTTTGAAATTTTCTCTCCTCCTGTGGATTCAAGGATCTCGCCTAGGTATTTAAAGTGTGTGACTCTGTTTATCTTGCCGTATTTTTTATTTAGAATTAGGATGTCTAGTTTTGAGCAAAAGAATTCAGTCTTTTGGAAGGAGATTTGTAGGCCAACTTTTTCTGCACATTCCTTGAGTACTTCTATCTGTTTGATTGATCTTGTTTCATTGTCTTAGAGTATGGCTTTATCATCTGCGAAAGCTAGGCATGGAATTTCTATGTTGTCTTTAGGTCATCCAAGTTGTGTTGGTTTTCGAGTCCGAGTTCCAAGTTGTATTTTGTGTGTGTGTGTATATATATATATATATCCAATATGATGGGGAGTCAACACTTGTGGATATAACTACACTTTCACAAAATGTACATAGAACACAAGTAAAGACAATTGAATCCGAATTTTCAGTGGTCAAAGTACACCTTTCTCTTAGGATTGAGGAAGAAGAATCAGAATTTGGAAGAGGAACCACACGGTGGCGTGATTGTCATGGAGGGGAGGCAGCAGCAGAGGTAGGTGGAAGGGAGAGGTAAGACAGAGAGCAACGGGGAAGAGAGATGGGAAGAGGAGGAGAGGCAGGAGTAGGGGATGAAAATGATGGCATTTATGATGCCAGGGAGATGCTTGGAGACAGTAAGAATGAAAGCTTGCTCTAAGGTTTTTAATCAGGAATTGAGTAAGTTTCATGGAATATATTTTGATATTACAGAGCCAGATGGGAGAAGGTTCTCCCTGGAATTATAAATGCATAAATGCCATCATTTACATCCCTACTCCTGCCTCCCCTCCTCTTCCCATCTCCCTTCCCTCTTGCTCTCTGTCTTGCCTCTCCCCTCCACCTCCCTCTGCTGCTGCCTCCCCCCATAACAATCACACAACAGTACAGTTCCTCTTCCAAATTCTGATTCTTCTTCCTCAATCCTAAGAGAAAGGTGTGCTTTGATCACAGAAAATTCGGATCCAATTGTGTCTTTACTTGTGTTCTATGTACATTTTGTGAAAGTGTAGTTATATCCACAAGTGATGACTCCTCATTGTATTCTGTGTGTGTATATATATATACTGTAATGGAAGTCGAAATTTCATCATTTAAAGCATAAATACGCGATTGTCCTACTAGTTCGATCGTTTGAAAGCACAGGGTCATGCTCAGAGAATCAACGAGTTGCTGCAGTACGGCGTTGAAATCGCGAAAACATTTTTCGATCGTCAACTAACCCAGAGTAGAAACGGTATATAAACCCTAGCCCAAGGTGTGTGGGGGGATAAGAGAGATACAGATCGGCATACAAGCAGATTGTAGACAAGCACATGACTAGCAGTGTGGCGTGTGAGAGGTGCTCACATGTGCTCACACCACAACAAAAAAGACAAAAGACACCTAATGGACAAGCTGTTCACTGATGGGACTGGCACAATAACATTGGAGACATCAGCATATAGTATTGCCTCAATTCAAGGTACCACTTTTGGAGTGTCTGGTAGGTCATTGATGTAGAGTATGAACAAAATAGGACCCAAAACAGAGCCTTGAAGCACACCTGCTGTAACACCTCTGCCCAGAGAGACAAATTTAGCAGCAGCTACTGGCTAATAAGTCCTGAAAGTTGAATTCCTCACTATCAGGGAGATTTTATCATATTCTATTCCATATTCTTGGTTTGGCAACAACCAAGAATATGGAATAGCACCTTTGGCAACAAGTGACATACCTTACCATGAACTACCCACTAATTTTAAAAACCCACTTATTTGTTACAATGTTCCTACCATTAAGTCTGTGTGATACTGCCCAATATATTGTCCAATCCATTGGATATTGGATTGTAGTATGTTTGACATGTGCCAATTTCCACCCCAATATT
The DNA here is from genome assembly GCA_011762765.2 of Rhinocypha anisoptera. Classification (NCBI taxonomy): domain Eukaryota; kingdom Metazoa; phylum Arthropoda; class Insecta; order Odonata; family Chlorocyphidae; genus Rhinocypha; species Rhinocypha anisoptera. The sequence continues at coordinate 10,704 of WURS02000369.1, forward strand.
GTCTGTACAATATCGCATACAATTTCCTACCCAATCTGGGTTCTATTTTCTGGAGGCCAATCTGCAATCAGAAGTCAATCTTGTCTTGCCCTGGTGGAGATAAATGTAACTCGAAGGAAAATATCTGGTTTTAGGCTCCAAATTTCCTTTGTTCTGATATATATTAGTATCTACAATGCATGTATCTTTTCTCTAGTTTTAGTTGTGGTTTGCACAGTTTACACTTGTAATTTTTAAAAATGTGGACTAAGGAAACAGTTATGCTCTTTAAGCCAAGAGTGCTTATACAATATTAAGTTGCAATGTTATACGAGTAAAATCAAGTGTGCAAAGGCAATTAGAGAGATTATTAACTTTTTAAAACTGCTTGCGATGGTGTCTGAAGAACAAACTTGTGAATTTAAGATCTGTGTTCCATTTGGAAAAACAGCTGTTGGTTTACTGTTGAAAAGTTCCCCTTTCCCCCGGATCGGTACAAAAGTTCTTATCATTTCTCAAGTTTGTTTTCAAAGTTTTTCTAAGAATTATTATAATGTCATTTTACAGGAAAAACTGTTATTTCCTCTTTTTCGATGTTACTCCTTACCATCGTAATATTCAAATCCTTTTCTTATACAAATGTAGCTCAATCTAGTGGATTAGTTGGGTACTTGACCACCATATATTTACCACAATATTGGTACTTGTCGTATCTAGCACAGCGCCCAATTTCCCACCCAATTATTGTCCTGATTTTCACCACAATATATTGGACAATAAATTGTCTTGTCACATGGGTTTTAGGATGGTTGACCAGGACCCATGCATCATTCTTTATATGCAGTCATATTCTTCCTTTGTGACTTGTTTCTAGTTGTCCATATCAACAACTGCAAGTGAATCCTTAAAATGTTTAGGTTCATTGGCAATGTCACTTGCATAATAAAAGGTCGCCATATCTGGAAATTCCTTTAGATGCCCTTCTCTTATGGAGTATCTGCATATAGCCACTTCCAACTGGTCCTCTGATGTTTCTTGGTTCATATCCTCAATGGTCCATTCTTGTGAAAACGTGACCGGTCCATGCTCTGGTTCAGCATGAAATCCCATAGCTGACACCATGGGGTAGATCACCTATTTCTCAGTGACTACTTGTATTTCAGCAGTTACCTGTTTTCCAGGTTCTGAAAATTCTTCTTGAATCCCTTTCCCTATGTTCACATGGTCTACAAAGAGTACACCATTTGTGTATTCTTGAATTTTATTTTTAGAATCAATTGAGCCTAATTTCAACAGTACTTTTTAGGTAAAATCATTTCTATATGCTTAGGATCCAACTTATTTTTGCTTTCTTTAGGGATACGCATGAAAGCCTTATAGCCAAAACCCCTTAACTGCCCATAAGTACCCATAATGGGAATAACTTTATAAGTCTCCACAGTGTTTACATGGCATGATGCATTTCACTACTCTGTAGCATATTCATGTGCTACAGAATTGCAAAATGCATTGCGCCATGTAAACACTGTGGAAAGTACAGACTTATTCCCATTATGGATATTCATCATCATGGGCATTATGGATATATGTTCCATGAAGTGATGGCTGATGTGATTATGTTTAACCTTTAACTTTTCACCCACTCAGGCTTTCTCTGAAGTAACATTCATTAAAACATTTGTTGGTGAACGTTTCTTCAAATAAATGGCAATGTTCACTTCTTCAGCCTGATACCTCTTACTCAGTCTGAGTACAACTTACTCTTGTGGCATAATTTGACCCTTTTTAATTATTATTCTGTTTCTTTATCAGCTACCAGATTCAGCTTAGGAGTATATACTACAGTTAACTGTTGATGGCTGCTCTATGACTTAAGAAAATCCTGAAGATCAGTGTTCATATACACCTTCACATTATCAGCGATAGTTTCAGGCTTAACTCTGTGAAATTATTTCTTCTTGAATTAAAAAATTTCAAAAAATACACTGCAATTTCACAATTATATTTTATTCTTATTCTCATGACCTGGGTTTCACCACAGCGTGGCATCATCAGGTGCAAATACAAATTGAACATGGTTTATATACAGTTTGCAAGGGGGGTGGAAAGCAGGTAGGAGTGTGTAATGTCTGGGCTATTGTTGTGGTGTTGAGTGCTGGCCAATTATTTCATT
>WURS02000398.1:0-12853 GCA_011762765.2 Rhinocypha anisoptera
AGATTTTCACCAAAAATTTGTTATGTTGTAATTTAAAGTGATTTGTTTTTTGCAGACATGAAGCAGTTCCATTAAGTTTTCTGAAACAATTTATTTAATAAATTCATAGAATAAATTATGCTTACTAACTCTGAGATCATTAAAAATAAATAAAAAATAATTAAATAGAAAACCAAAAATATATAGAATAATCATTTGATAGATTATTTCTTCCAAATTTAAATATTATCTGTTGGATTACGCGTATATGGTGGAGTAAATTCTGCTATTATTTGTCGTTGTTTCGGCACTCAACCAACTTAATTAAGATGAGGACTGTCTCTGACTCCGGTCATTGATCAAAATATTCTTTCTCTTTTCAGGAAATTGCCGAGTGTTTAAACCAGGAATATGCTGGGAAATATTGTCCAAGACTTCGTTTATATTGTTAATATTAGTCTGTAAGTATTAAAAAATCATTCACTCTTCCTCAAAAAATATATTTAACCCAATGTTCGTAACTATAATTGGTATCTTGTAAACCCAAGCAGAAATGAATCCAAAATTACTTCTTTTAGAAGTAGAAAAATCAATTGTTACTTCCCCAAATTATTCATTTAAGTCTCCTAAAATTGACTTTCCCAACTTAGGCTACAGGTTCCAATAAAGAAAATGGTAATATGATGGGTACAAACGAAATTAAAAACAAGTTTTTTCGTGTGTGGTAAGTAGCTAATAGAAAGCAGATTTCTGGTCTTCCATTTCATTTATTATAAATTTCGGCAATTTTATTGCAACCTAGTGGTTCTTTAATGTTTCATTTAGGCATATTAATCAAGAAAGCTGGCAGTCAGGTTTCAAATGACACTTCTGCTTCGTGTAGTTGTCAAAATTTTCTGCTAGTTTCAAATATTTTATTTACCCAAGTTGAAATGCAATGCTATGTTTTACAATTGAAATCCAGAAATAATTTTAGGCAAAATAAAATTCAAAATTAAACTTATATTCTAATTTTAAATTAATTTATTCAATCTTTGGATATTTTTGCACTTATTATTTATTTTTCATTGATATCGGAAATAGTTTCCGGCGTGACTTCGTGGAACTGCTTCATGATTAAATGAGACACAACTTTGAAACCTAATGTTGATGATGTTGCATTGCGACGAAACCCGGGTCGTATAGAAAATATATTTTATGTGGAATTTCAAAGTTGTGTCTCATTTAATCAAGAAGTTTGAAGGTGAATTAGAGAGAAGGAAAATCTGCAAGCATAAAGACCTCCAACATATATATATATATGAATACATCTCCTGGTTATGTTATGTGATAAACCTACCTTCCTTTTTGATTTCTGATATGGTTGACTTATATTTTGGCTCATATAGACTTAGAAGATAAATATTTTTTGGGAATTTGTGAATTTATTATGAGTACATTCTGATGCTATGCCTTCAACTTTTGTAATTCTCACCTACAAAGTGATTGAAGTGTACAGAGTGAGTGGTATTTATGAAATTAACTTCCTGGAGGTGCTTGTGACACTTAAAGCTATAAACTATGTGTTTGCAAATCTTCTTGTAAACATAAATGTGTTGATTGGCATGTGCACTGATAACACAATTATAATTTCCACCTTTCACAAAGTGCTTGGTTGCCTATTACACATTATCTATCCTCACATTCAAAAATTCTTTGTAAATCTAATAAAGGCAAGGGGCTTCAGAATAGCCTGAAGCCATGTCCTGACTATCATCAATCTATGTCCCTCTTGAGTGATACTCTACTTGAAACCCTGTGTCCCCATATTGGGAACCAGACTATAAAAGGAGACCCAGCTTGGGCCAGTCAGCTAGGTCAGTCTGGTAATGCAGGACATTGTTCCAATAATATAAAGAAATATTTAATAATAAGTTGGTGTAAAGTAGAGAAAGTAAGTAAGAGCGGTAAAAATGTTGGCTAAAGAAAGCTCTTGGAGGTGACAGAAAAGGAAGGTCAGATAAAAGTGCAAGGTGGTAGAATATATTAGAGAGAAAAGTTTGTTATTGGAAGATGTCATAACTATGTCAAAGTCATCAGGTTGAATCAAGGAAAACAATGCTGACCCAATGTCTCATGGAGTAAGGTGAAGATAAATACCTCAAGTGGGCTAGCAAAAATATAGGATGCGACTATGAATAAAGTATTGTGTTGTAGGTACATATTGTTGAAGCAGTTCCTATCTGTTCTGGAAATATTAGCCAGTAATTTTTGTTCCATAAAAAGAGAAATTACTGAATTTTAATGACTCATTATATTCATATTCAGAATTCATTTTTGACTGTAAGAGATGGCACTATTCTTGGGGTTGGGAAAAGTATAAGAATGATAGCAGATAACTAAACTATTGTAATGATGTTTCAAAACAAACTATATGGTTACTCTTTCAGTAAGGAAAACAATCAATCAAGAAAATTAAAAGAATGTACATACAAACCATGATATAAAACATAAATATTAGTGACAAGTTTCCCTTAACGTGCAAGATAATACACGTGAGCATTATTTACCAAAGTGTACAAAAAATACTGCTGCAATTAATGGCTAGAGCAAAATGTAAACAAATGGTCATCAAAAGCTTAGTTTAATGAAATAGGAAGCTTTAAGAATGTGGTGTTCAAAATTATTTCATATTTCTTGCTAAAAAATAAAAAAATTATATTTGGAACACTCATATTGTAAATGGTAGGATGCTTCAAGTCATATATTAATTGAACTATTTACAAAAGGCTGTTCTTATAAATACTCAAACTTGCACATGAAAACTACTTAGAGGTGACAGTCCTAGAGTCAGTGCTTCTAAATTACCCTCTAGGCTAGAAATTACAAAACAGATCAAAAATCAATCAGGTATTTTTAATTTTGACTCTGCCAGGAATGTGGAAGAAAATTTTACTCTACCTAATCTTTTCACTATAAAGACATCTGGCAGGATTTTCTCATTGGTGACTCCTCTTTACCTTATGCCATCTTTCTAGTAATGAGCTACACTTATGTAGACGCACATTAGTATGTAGATTGGGATCTGATGAAATACAAGTAAAACTGTTCACTTCATTTTACAAAGTCACCATGAGGATAGAGCTTTCCTTAAATACTAAGCCGATTAGTATCTGAAAATTAACACATCAGGGTAGGGGACCTGATCCTTTCCCTGTGTCTCCTGTGGTTTCCGTGGAAGATCTGCCATGCAGAAGAATTCTCAGTTTGGGTTTAGCTGTAGGAGGGAGAGTTACTGGTACTTGAACTTGGCTCCCCTGTTTAGTACTGTCCACTCTAGCTACTGGGCTACCACAGTCTCTGATTCTTATTATTCATTTCGAGAAAGAATTTATCGTAAATGTTTCCAATTTGTTAATCCCTCTAGATTATGCAATTTAGGGATATAAAAGGTATCAAGCCTTTATAGAGTTTTGGGAAGAACTAAAAAAAATAATATGTTCTGGTTTTCAAATTAAGATAAATATATATGTAAGTGCTTGATATAAGTTAGGTTATTTAGTAACCTACATAGTTGCTATGTACTAATATGGTACATCAGATGTCCCTCTCATAAATTTCCTTTGATCCCTATATAAAGTTTTCATTTAATATACTTCATACATTCCCTAGATATTTCTCTATACATAATGTATACCTATTTTCTTAAAGAATATCAGTTATTAATTATTTCAATAGTGATTTGATAAACATAGCATTATAGTATTACAACTAACCAGGGAGGAATAGGAACAATAAAAATATTTAAGGAATCAGGTAAGCATTTAGGATATTTGGAAACTTTAATGGCTAGACTTTTTAAAATATATCCATGTATACCAGAAAGTAATGGACACATATGCCTCACACCAGCCTTTTGATACTTTGTTTGGCATTTTTATAAATATAACTGAGAGAGTAAAACTTACTGAAGAGGTAAATTGAGGGGTAGATCACCATTTTAACTGCAATGAGTGTTCAAAATACTCAGACATTTAATGTCTTATTTTGTAGCCTTATCCTAAATTGTGAAATAACAGAAAAACTTGAAATTGGCTGCCTTCTTGGAGTCATGTCATTGATTTCTACAAAATAGTTTTAAGATATTGGTAGCTGTTTATAATTGTTGCCCTTTTTACAAATATTTCAGTAATAGTTCGTAGCTTGTCTGCTACTGATTTAATTAATTTTAAAGCCAGCTTTGAAATGCAGGTATTATTATGGAAACCTTTATATATCTATTCAAAGAGTGGCTCCCTTCAACTCCAGTCAGATGTTTATTGTATATTGGATAATCCCTCTGAGAAGGAACTTCAAGGGTTGGATAAACAATATACTGTATATGTGTAGCATATACGGTTTAGTGGCCAAAAGTAATTAATCTCTGGATGTTCGAATTAGATATATAAGAGGTCATAATTTAAGAAAGTTATACCATGTTCATGGCTTGTCAAGTTTTTATTGATAACATGTGAATTTTCATCAATCTGCACTTTTATTTTTTTAAATAGAAGACTGACATATCTGGGACAGAATTTACCTGTATTTGGTAGTAGGTGTTTAGATAGACGGTCATGATTTACTATGTTGAAATGCCAAATTTTCATCCTGATGAAAAGAACTCAGTAGTCATATAAAAATTTAGGAAATATTCACTACAAATTGTTATCAATCAATATTAGGACAGAAAAAAGCTTTAAATTAGTAAAGATAAAATCACATTCATGAAAAATAATCATCTTATTTCATATTATCAAATTATCATTATTTACAACTTTCTTGCCAGTGTATGATGAGTTTTCTTAACCTAGAGCTTATTATCACAAAAAGAGTCAATTAGAAATCAACCCTTATTTGAATTGTTTTACATGAGTCAGTTTTTTAAATACCTTAGATAAACTGGACTTCATATAGTAAAGGAAAATTTTCTAATGTACTAGTAAAAATAATTATCATAATTCCTGAGTGTTTTCATAATTGTCAAATAAAATATTACAGTTTAGACAACCACATTGTTTAACAAAAAGAAAAATACAATTAATGCATTAAAATAGATTGTCTTTAATTTGATCCACCAAGTTTCTAAATCTATTTTCTCATCAAAATTCACCTCATGAATGATATCTTTGCTGAAGAAGGTATCTAATAGTTATTGGTAGTTTTTCTAATTTAATACTGAAAAAGGTGAGATGTAGAGATAGAATTTCACAAAAGCATATTTTTAAAGAGATCACATGCAGCACTTGCAAACTGCAAGAATTTTGTAATGAATTAATTATCATCAATTAAAAATAAATTCAACATGAATTACAGAAAATTCAAGGCAACATTTATGGCCAGCAGCTCAGGAACAAGGGCTTATGGAGATTATTAAATTTCAAGTCCAGGCATAAGGTACTCTGAAAGACTTGGGTGGGCACCAATTTTTGTCATCGGATGAATATAATATGTAGGTACTGCAAAATATATGATGAGGCTGTAGGGAACAACATAGTACTAAAATGGTTAAAGCCCAATCCTGGCATTACCTTGCAATGCCAATAATCTTACAATCTATAATTTAGAATTTAATGTATAACAAATATCAATATTCTGCTATGCTGATTGAGAGAATTGACTCATTTTATTGTTTACAAATCTTGTCCCATCTAATGAGACAACTATGCACCTAGAACTTTCTTAACTGTATATCCGGGTATTGAATAGAAGAATAAGAGTAATAACACTGCAAGTCCTAATACCAGCAAAACTTTCAGAATGGCCCACTTGTAGTTGTGCCAGATGATGTATCGGATGGACTTAAGTGGATTGAGAAACCACATGAATGAAGCATCAGGTCGGCTGCAACAGAAAATTATAAGGTTAAAATAGCATGGTATGGTGTTTAGATAATACATAATAGAGGTTACATAAATGGCATTATATACACCAACTATCTTAATACAATGACTCTCCAATATATCTTCTGAAAAATAATTTACCCTTGAAGAAGTCGCTACACAATGCACACAGAACCTGCATAGCCATTTGGAACACTGTATAGCCAATTCCTCTGGGGTCGTTTTTTCACTACCATTCCATTAATTCAGTAGTTCTTTTGATATACAGTGACACTTGCCAACAACCACCATTATTCAGCGGTCACCTCCTTTTACCATGTGATCACTTTTTTCCTTTTTACCTTATGATCCATAAAATTTCTCCTCATTTTGATGGTCATCTCCTTCAGCAGCCATTAATTTTTGGACTGAGTAATGGCCACTTAAAACAGGTTTCACTGTCATCAAAAATGCTTTTCACTTGATTGTGTAAACTTTTTCATACTATATTATAATATGGACTATACAAATAATACAAGAGAGACTATTCATGAATGGATCACATCACCACTTGAAAAATCTATATCAAGTCATTCTATTTTATCTAATACTTATATCAAATCATACATTTGAATAAGTAGGCTTTTGTTCCATGATACTAATCATAAAATGAATTCCCCATTGCTTCATATTTTTATGTGTCTTCATATTTTTATATTTTATTGTGGTGTACCATATAGGACTGAGGGGTGACCACAAATTAAACATCTGGGTATTCTACCTTTCCCCTGCATATATATCACCTGCAGTGTGCAAAATTTGTTAACACAAACCCCATGCACTTTGAACCAAACAAAGATAGATATAACCATAATACACGCCGGAAAGGGGATATACATGTAGTAATAGACTATAGGCTAACTACTTGCCAGAAAGGTGTACACCACACAGCTTCTGTAACTTATAATAAACTTCCAAATTTTATAAAATCATCCTCCACACCCTCCATCTTTAAGAAAAGATTGAAGGAGTTTCTACTAGAAAACAATTTTTATGACTTAAAGGAATGCCTTAATGGAGACTAAATTTATTTGGCTTATTTATTTCTTACTGTATTACTTGCTTTGTGTTATGTCTCATGTTTGTCTGTCTATTATTTTTTTATCTGCCTTTTTTATCTGACCTATGTTCTGACTTGCTCCATGTCAAAGATTGACCTCAAGAGTTAATAAACTAAATAAATAAATAAAATATTTTTATATGAAGACACATTAATTAGAGAAATAGGTCCCTTAATTGAACTTAATTCTCTTTGGAAGAGCACAATCAATTTTCTTGTAGATGATGTTAAAGATAATTTATAGGTAAAAGTTTGATAAAATTTGAACTGATGAACAGAAAAATTTGGTGAACTCTAAAATTAAAATTACCTAGAACTACAATCCTCACCGTAACATAAATCCCTCTCCAACTCTACATACTTACTACCGCATAAAGTTCTATCTATAAAGCCTATCTACTCCCTCCATTACAGTCATGCTTGAATATCTGTCCTATTAATACCACTCTTTTGTAAGTGTACTCTGGCTGGTATGGTAAACTTCTTAAATGGTTTTTCAGAGGACTTCTTCATTGGCTATTCATAGAAATGACTGAATTTTAACCCCTCAGCTGGGGCTGCCTCATTCTTTCACAATGGCTGTGTGCAGGAAAAAAGTAGCACTCTTTCCATCAATATCCAACAAAGGTTTATTAGGTGGCAGATCTGGGACGACCTTTATTGACCGCGTAGCCTAGTTCTCTTCAAGGGGGGTAGTGGAGATACAATTGACTATAGTCAAAATATTTCATGCAGGAATATATCCAAGAATTAATTCCATATTTATTTTTTATGATATTTTTTGATTAATTTGATAGCAAACAGTACATAAATACAGTTTTATACAAAACACAAGCCCCAGATGATCGAAATTGGCGGATAATTCCCTTTCTTGGCCACATCTCACTAAAAATACAACAATTACTCTCAAAAAACAAGATCAGAGCAGCATTTTACAATACACACACCTTAAAAAACATACTCCGTTCCCCTAAAGATAAAATCGACACACTACAACAGAGTGGGCTGTATAAACTCAATTGCTCAGATTGCAATGTTATCTATATAAGGCTGACCGGCAGATCATTCCAAACCAGGATAAAAGAACGCCATGCTTCCTTCACCAACAACAATAACAACTCCTAATCCGCCAAACATTTGACAAAAAATAAACATCCAGCAATTCTACACCAGACATATTACACATACACAAGAAAGGGCGAAAACTAGATGCTTTGGAGGAATTAGAAATTTTGCAATTTTCGTATTCTGGCTATTGCCACGTGATCAATGAATGTCTGTACTCTTCCCGTTCCCCCCCTCTTGCATTTTGTTAAAAACCCCACCATTCCCCCAATCGATCAACAATGACCCACCTCTTGGTCCTCACCCCCCCACCCCACCCATTAGTCGCGAGACCCTCGGGTATCTCTTACAGTGAGGATTGTATTTCCTAATCTATTTTCCAACAAGGCTTTAACCTTCCTGAAGAGTACACCCATCTCTCCCTGTCTCTGTAACTTTTCCATGTACTCGCACTGCTTTTTACACTAGGCTTCCTTTGCTATATCTCTCTATTGCCTCAGTTTATTTTTTTAGGGGTGAGGGATATGTGATTCCAGAGGAGAAAGGTGCATCACTACCATTAAGATTGTCACTTGTGGTGAAGAGTCACATTCTCCATGAGGTGGCCCTGGTTTCTGGAGAACATGATGGATCTAGAGCTGGCAATAAATAAAATGCCTTCATCACCATGGTGGTATTATGTGCGAAAGGTGGCTGAGTCAGCAGGCTGAATGGTTAAAAGAAGTTGCAAAGGGGGAATCTTCAGGCACTAGGTAAACTCAAATTTTATATAGACTTTCCAATTTATGTGCGGCACTAGTGGCCAAACATTTATCTCCCTAGCTACTAATGGGAACCATATGGTACCAATTAAAAATTTATATTCAAAGAGCTCTGCAAGGGGACCTTCAAACTCTGTCTCGGAGTCCATCTTTCTACTTGGAGAACTTTCTTACAGTAGAGGGCACTAAGAGGAACATTCCCAGCCTATCCTAACTTAATCTTTTTCCAGGAACTAGCTCACATTGTACTGATTCAAATGATGGAGAATAGAATCAAAATAAATTATGATTTTTATGTATTTTTAAAGGCTTGTGATAGATTTTTATTTTTATGCATTAATGAAAATGAGGAATTAAATGGAAAAAAGTGACCAAAGCAATGATAAAGGTTTCTGTTAGGAGAAGAGGAGGTATCATACTATCTTATTCAGAAATATCTAATGGCCAATGTCTACAAATTACCAGTCATGGTTTACTGAATAATATCAGAAAACAATAACAAGGGTGTGACTTACTTTGGTTTTTCCAGTGGATCTGGTTCATTACGTCCTAATCCTGTTGGGTTCTTTTCAGCCTCTTCTTTGGTTAATAAATGAACCTCTGCTTCCACCTTACCCTGCAAATGGAATGGTTAGAATTATGTAAAAATCATAGCTTAATTTCAGTCACATAACATACCAAAATGAGGTAAACATACTGTAAGTTCCATTTCTTCATTCTCTTTCTTGATATAAAATGGCCACCATCCTTTCACTCTCTTCTGCTTAAAAATATTAACCATAGGTACTGATCCATCTGTTTTCAGCATGTCAAGTGTGCAAAGTTTAGATGACTTAGCTCCACGAGGAAACCTATTCAAATCTAATGTTATGGCACCTATATACAAAGATATAGTAATGAGTTAGTCAGCCTGTCACCATAAAATTTACCATTGACAGTAAATATTTGTAGACTAGATAGTAAATCACATTTATACTTAAAGAATAACTTAAAAGCAATATGTAATAAAAATATCTAAAAGGTAAGTAAATCAAAGTGCATTAGAAAAACTAACCCTTCCTCAGACAAAAGCAACAAATATGCTTAAAGTAAGAGTCAAGAATCAGATGAATGAAGATAAATATGTATGTATTTATAGCAAGCATCAAAGGCTGAACTTTGTGCACTTTTTCAGCTAAACTGATATCAAGTAATTTTTGAACAAACATTGTTATTACATTTATATTATTATAATAACTTCATAACATCATCATAGCAAAACAGAACCATTAAAATTGAAAAAACAACAGAAATTATACAAGCATTCATTAAAGGCAAAAAGTGCATAAGGCTAGTCTTATGTACTTATTATAGTCTTAAGTACTATAATAGTACTGTGCTTATTATATTAAAATATTATAAGCTATTATAATCTATTATAATTTTATTGATAACTAAAAAATCAACATCTAAAGTAAAGTAACCACAGATAACAAATATAGTTACCTAAAAAGTCATCAGCAGAAAAATGGTCAGCATCCCATACTTGAAGTTCTAGTCTGGCAGGAATTTTACATTCAGTTTCATCCCAAGAAAATAGAGATTCTTTCCTAGAAATAACTATTTTTTCTTCTGCAACCAGATAGTCAAATGGGTAAACAAAGCGCCAATTGAAGTTTCCCTCTCCAGTTAGAGATCTGTAGTGAATATCTGTACATTGACAGTCTTCAGGGCCTTTAAGCCATCTACAACAAAAGAAGAGCATTTTTTTTAAAAATCCAATGGAATTCTTATGCTATTATTTTGTGTTGAAGAAAAAGATATTCACTTTTAAAATTAATTATGAGATATGAAAAATTTAAATTACAGTCATGATTTAATCTATATACATAATTAATTTGTTCCACAAATTAAATGGTTAAACTGGTAACTGAACATTCCCCCACAAGAAACATATTTTCTATAATGAGTTAACGTATAATGGAAAATTAAGAACGTATAAAATATTGGTCAGTGAGAGCAATCATTTGGAGTCCAAAGTGTGGAGTAACCAAAGAGGTTACTGTAAAGATTCCTTTTGTGAATGTAAGGGGGTGATGTAAAGAGCAAGGGATCTTCCAAAATGTACAGATAAAAATAAACAATTTTGGATATATATCAAATGGAAATTCCATACAGATTTATGTGATGTTGTGATAAAGTGATGATGCTGTACTGGGTGGACTTTTGAAACTTTCATGGCCCATAACTTGGTGGAGAAGATACATGTGCGATATTAATACAGCTATAACCATTTTACTTAAGGAACCTGGTGTTTCTCCTTCAATGTTCAAGCAGTCTTCTAGCAAGGGTATGCAAAACACAACTACAAAACAAAAAATATAACCACTTACACTCTAGAGATCTGTCAGAAATTGGAAAGGAATTTTTTTAAATGATGCAGGTACATTTATCCCAAAAGTTTTTTGCATTTCCCAAAAAAAAGTAGTTAGTGAGTTTTTGAGGTTCATGATGCACTAATAGTTATACCAAGCATAGCTTGGCCATTTATGTTAGATGACCAGAGTGAGATATTGCAGAGCCTCCTCCACATATCTTGTCAAAGGACTTTTGGGTATGATTCCTAGTAATGTGTAATTTTTTCCGGCTATTATTCACTATTGTTTGCATTTTTGTGAAATGAACCACCCTGAAATATATATTGCTAATCAACAGAAGCAGTGATATCCATGTTGTGCAGGAGAAATTGAAATGTATTGGACCATACACCATATTCCCCAAGGATAAATATTTATGGTTCTGACCTGTTTTCACTGTTTAAAGTACTTTGTTTGGGGTAAGGACGAATTTTTCAATCTGCTCTATCAGTGCCTTGAGTTCTTGTCAGCTCCTTCATATGATCTTCAGAGACTATGTCACCAATTGAATTAAAAAATGTCCTCATATTTCCCAAAGACTGATGATCCTTATAGTGATTATATTCCATTAGAGTATTAATTGATTCACAACCCACGTTTAGATGTAAAATCATTATCATACAGTGAATATGTAGCAATGGAAAAATCTGGGTATATATAAAAAAGGAAAGTGAGGTGGAGGGAAGGTGGGGTTTCTGGAAAGAGGGGTGAGGATGTGAGTCATAATGTGAGAAAGTTTGAAACAAAAGAGAGGAAGGTCTGGGTCTGGGAGATCAGAAGAGTCTCCAACCCCATCATTACCAGCTCAATTATCCGAACTATTAAATGTGGAAGATACCTCGGATGGTTAAGGTTTCATAAAGGTGAGCTCTAGGGAAAACAAAAAGCGTAAATGCAAAGTTGTGTTTGGCAGTAACACGTGCTTAAGTAACACGCAAAACTTTTCTGGAGTCACTTGGCAGTCGACCATCTATGTGGGTCGTGTAGAATCAGGTACAACACCTAGTGATATTACGAAATATCTGAACATGAAATTTCCTGTGTTTGTGAAATCTTGTTTACTGGTGAGAAATATCATTCTTTTAAAATAGATGCACCATTTAGTCTGCGAGAAGATTTGTTTAAGTGTGAAATGTGGCCAGAGAGAGTGAAGGTTGGCAAATTCTTTCCATCCAAAAAGTTAAATATTCTCTCTTTGCCTATGGGGCAAAGCATTGATGCAGAAGTTTCTCCGGCTCAAACATCAGGTAACATTTAAGAATCCTAACTGGAATGGTCACACGGCAGCAAACCGGCTCCATAAAAAATAAAGACTTGTGACTATACTTTCAACATGTTCAAAGCCTAAGCAACAAACTTAGTGATATTGAAATTCTGCTAAATTGAAATCTAAAAAATGTAGATATTCTCTGTTTTGCGGAACACTGGTATAAAAGCTGTGATTTAATGTCTGTAAATATTCCTGGCTACTCTCTTGGTAATCATTCATGCAGAAGTGTTCATAAAAATGGTGGTACTTGTATTTTTGTCAAAAATAGTGTTAATTTCAAACCCATAGACTTAACTGACATTGACAAATTGAAAAAGATTTTGAATTCTCCATTATCAATTTGTTGCGATCGAAGGTATTTATTGTGTGTCTATACAGGTCTCCAGATGGTAACTTTAATGTTTTTATTGACAACCTAACAATTT
>WURS02000409.1:0-12853 GCA_011762765.2 Rhinocypha anisoptera
GAGGGCACGCGTCTTCACATCAATTACATGGGCGGCCGAATCGTGCCGATCGGGGCGGGGGAGGAGGGAGGAGCCGGAGACGACGACGGAGTGCCCGGGAGCGGGCAGAGAGAAGAGGGTGCCGCGAGGTCGGCGCGCGCGGGCGTCTAGGGATCCTTCCCCGAGAGACGAAAGAGGGGAGGAGGGAGGCTGTGGATGGTGGCTGGGGGAGGGAGGAGCCTGCCAGGAGGAAAGAAAAGAGTGCGGCGGGCGAAAGCAAACCCGAGCCGAAGATCCTTCAACGTCAACGGCGCCCGCGGAGGAGCGGTACTCGAAACAATTTCGGGTTCCCGGTTCCCGAAAATCGGCAACGCCGCATCACGGAGGAAGCGAAGCGGCCGCTTAGATCAATACGTATGAAGAGGAGAAGACAAGAGGAAAGTGGAGGTGGAGCGGGAGAGAGAGAGGAATGGCGGGAGAAGGAGAAAGGGCCGTCAAGGCACATCTAGACAGTCGTCTCTTCCCGCCTCCCCCCTCCCCCCCGTTACTCGTCCCAGTGTCCGTCGCGGGGAGATGAGGGTAGGGGCACCATCCCTTCTTTAATAAGTCCCCTATTACTAGGGCCGCCGCGGCCCGCTGAGGAGGGGGGCGTGGGTTCCTCCCTCCACCTCGCGATGAACTCGCACACACGAGAGTAGTGCTCTCGGGAGTCTACAAATCACGCTGGAGCAGTTCAGGCACGGTTTTCAATCCGGCAACTTAAGGGCAGGGCTCTACACCGGCCACATTCAATGCGACACTTCTCCTGAGCGACCAGGCTCGAGGAGTTTCAAAGCGAAGATTATAAATTTATTTAATTTTAATGGAAACTGAGGTAAAGGTCTCACAGCTAGTTTTTAAAATTTATAATTAATGAAGGAAGTTATAGTTTATTCACAGATTTGATATCATACCGTATTTTTTTTATGTAAATGTATGTTTTTTGCCGGCCTCGGTGGCGGCAGAGTTAAGACCTCGTCTGCCAACCCGGAGGTCGCGGGTTCAAATCCAGACTAGGTGGATTTTTCAATCTACACCTAGGGCATGGATATATGTGTTTCGTCATTATTATTGAAAATGTTACAGTGCCCACTGTAATTGGCCTATTAGTGCTGTTTGTGGGTGATTGAAAATAAATAAATTAATAAATAAAACGTAAAATAAAATACATTTAATCACAAACTTCTTTGGAATATAAAAATACAACCAGTGGATGAATTTCCTTTACGTTTCTGAACATTAACATTATGGAAAGGGTTCACACCAGCAACAGGGTAAAAGTAGTTAGACGAATGTTAATTTTTCATGTAAGCGTTCAGAACGAATTCCAAAAACAGACACTGTGAATACCGTGATGATCTAACAAGCTAGTTGGCTTGGATTAACATTTTCAGGTGACTTCAGAAAAACAAATTTGCACGGGATAAATTGAAACTTCGACCCCTGTTACATTTTATCCATTTTAGTGGATACTAATATCACTTTCTATCCCACCCTCTACTTAATCACTCACTAACAATTTTCCCAACCACTATATTATTCTTCAATTATTTGGCCACTACCTCCATTACATTAAAATAAACATTAAACGAGCCTACTAATCTGCTCCCATTACTCACAATGCCAACATTTCTGATAAAAAAACCTATTTCTCCCATCTTAATATCAGCCATATCACGAAAGAATTCCCAAATCCTCCTAGTCTACTAAATGAATCTGTGAAGATAATTTGAAAGCGTTGAAGCAGACGCAAATGTAGGCGGATCAAAACTGGAAATTTCTGATCTGCAATTGCGTACTATATGCTCGCCGACTGTGGGTCGATAGGTCGACTCAGCGCCTTTTATGTCGGCCATCGAAGCGTATTACACATTTTTCCTTCGGCTAGTAAAGTGGAGAGGTACGAAGATCCAACGACAGGAATTTCCAACTGAGGATTATGACGCAATTTCGCGTGCCTCTCATTTGACTTGAGCCACGAGGGAACTAGCTGCTAGATTAAAAGAAGAGTGGTGTCACAATAGCGAGGAATTTAAACACGAAAGCCTGGAGGCAAGGAAATATCGATAAAACATCAAAATTATGGGTGAACCGCACTTTGAGCCGCAGGAAAAACAACAAAATCACCTTTTGAGAAAAGAATGGGAAAAGACGAACCAATTCCTACAAGTAACCTTATACCAAAAACCCCGAGTGAAAATTTTATGTAGATGAAAGATTTCCTGACTTGCTTATCCACGTCCTTCGAGTTTCTATACAAACATTTTTTCTTAGCGCCGCAGATTTGAATACAATTTACTTTAATTAGGAGGTGGTCATGATTATCATGCAATATGTGAATTCACCATTCCAAATGATATACTACAAGCAGGGGAGTTACAGAACGGAACATTTTCCCTTCGTGATTTACACGACGTGGCGGCCATTATTCACCAAGGTAGCGGTAAAGAACTCGAGCTTATGGCAGTCAGTGGCAGCAACACGTTGACAGCAACAGAATGTCGCTTATAAGGGTTTCGGACTTGGGCGAAAACTCGACTCGGTAGCTCGTCTGAGGGAATTCCGGGCCCACAAAATAAATTCGAGCATCCATAATTCTCCAACACGACATTACTTTTGATACTGTGGACAAGGCGGGCAGCATTTTGGGGGCAATCGCGGCATGGCCAGAGTTTGCGCAGCATCTGAGATCACCGTGTGAAAAAGTGCAGAGTCCAAAGAGAAACCAGAAAATTCACAAGCTTTCGAAAAAACAAGCATTCAACGCTGCAGCTCGTTAGAGCTGTAACAAAAAGAGCAGGAAAACAACAAGACACGAGGAAATGGACACAACGAAACGAGGAAAGAACAAAGAAAAATGAACTTCTGTCGAAAGACGAGACGACACTCGTTTCCGATTGGTGGCCTGTCACGTTCCCCAGGGAATCCCTCCTTTATTTTCTGCCGGGGCGCAGACCACATGTTTCCGGTTGGAAAACGACGTTTCGATTTACTGTCTTCGACTCGACATTTGCTCTCCTTTTTCCACCCGTACGACATTTATTTCCTCGAATATTCCGAATCCATCGAGGCTTTTGTTCGTTTTGAATTGTTTCTGCTTTATGCTAGCCACTGATATTATTTTTATGGTACCTTTACGAATCACAAGGGAGGTCTGAATGATTCTCCATTCCGACTACTGATGGCGACGCTGTCATCGTATTTCTTTTATTGACCTAGTACATTTGTCGTTAGCGAATACGTGGTATTGCATGACATTCTGCCAAGGGGTTTGTCCAAAAAATTTTAAAAATTAGTAATGCCGATCGTTTTACTTAAAAGGGAAAAATTGAGTATTATACTGTTATAAAATTCTTTAAATAGGTTTGAAGTCAACAGAAATTAAAGATGATAAATAACCGACAAAGTTGTTCAACTACACAAAATACTCAAATTTCTGGATGCCCAGCTGTCATAAATATATAGTCATCCAGTAAAAAAGTATTAAATACTGAGCGATTAACGAAAGGGCATATATACTTTGCCCGAATAAAGCACGAAACGTCCCCCTCGTACTTGAGAAGTTGTACCTGATAGTCCAATAATGTTTCATCATCAAAAAGCTGCAGATAATATGTTAACTTGACGACATTTAGTCCGGGCTGTTAAAAGAGGATATATGTAAACATAAAAAAATTGTCCAGGAACGGCCAGCGGGGGGTTTTTCTCGGGTTTCCCCCGCAACACGGGCAAATGCCTGGCCGCTAAAATCCCCAGGAAAATCTTCGAACTCGACAAAACGGAGAAATAATAATAATGAATGTGTCAACTTGATGAAAGTGCATCCCAGACCCGAAGAGGACATGTGTCCTAGAACGGGAGTTTTTCTTGGAAAAAATACATGTAAAATCATAAATGTGAATAATAATGTAATGTCGCCTTCCAAGTGAAATAAAAAGATTTTGAACTTGAACTCAATATCAGCTATCAACAAAAAGGTAATTATTGGTCTACACGATAACTTTCCATTTAAGTATTGGTTCGAACAAGTGAAAGTCCCAAAGCCTCGACAAAATTTTAAAGGATTAATAACAAAAATTCTTTCGTAAGCTACAAAATTACGCTCATAACGTTCCCCAGATGTTTTAAGCGTTCCCCAGACGAAGTCAATAAATTAATAAATAAATTACAATAGCAAAACCTTATAACTGGAATAACCTTCTAGCAAAAATGCTGAATAAGTGCACGTGTGTATAATCACGATGGTACTGTTTCATCGCTTTTTAAATGATTTGTATCCCTGCACATTAAATGCGAAATCGAGAACAATTGAAAGCCATGAGACCACAATTATGAAAAATTATTTTCCCGCAAAACGAAAAAAGTCCCGTTTTGTCGTGTAGGCGAATTGAGAGAGTTAGGCGCAGTTCCCGATTTTGTGTAAATTTATTAATATGAAATGTCTTTGTCAGATTAATAACACTGGCAAAGCTAATATGAAAAATCTATTCAAACATAAAACCAGCGCTATTTTAACAGAGCGCATGGTAGTATTATAAAACTAGGGGAAAATATTACTGCATTCCAAGTTACATATATTCAAAGGAATAAAAATGTTACTCGGCAATGCACAAAGGAACATTTAGATTATCTATTTTTATTTTTCCAATAGACAATTTATATTAATAAGTAAAAAAATCATCTCACACAAATGTTGTAGAGTCAAAACTATATGACTACCATGAAATACGCAATTTTTTTAAGCGACAGAGGAAAGTCAAGAAATTGAAGGAAAAAAAAAACAATGTAATGGTATATCAATGACTGATGACAATTAGCAGATTTGGAGAACGAAATTTGGATCGCTTTCACCCATGGCCAAAACATGTAAGTGCAATTAGTGGTAAATTTATACTCTAATGAACCATTTATAGATTTAAAACTGGCAGAACGGAAACCCTATTTACCGCTGACCCTCTTGGCCACAGGTCTACAGAGATCGATTCTACACCTGCAAGTAATTCTGGATACTTCCAAAATTCTCAAGGAAAAAAAAGTTCAACCCGCATATTTTCAAAAGCTCGGTGAACCTTATTTATTACGCACAGAAAGGTAAGAAATACTAGGACATGACACCATGGAGGTGGCAAATTTTGGTAATGAAATTCTCTCAATTATGGCTTTCATCATCGCTGCTAACAAAGTTGGCCAATATGGATGACAAATTATTTTGGAGTATACGGTGAAACTAAGGAAATAGAAAGTGGGCTGGATTTGTGTAATGCTAGAAACAAATGACACATGCACGAGTGATGTACTATTGTCAAAAATGAAACTATTGCAATAAATTGCGTTGGTTGTCAATATTTTAGAGAAAATTTGGAATCAATATGCACGGCAGTTTCAGTAAGACGTCCATTCGTTAGTTTAGAATGTCCAAAATGCCAATCGGAAGTTGAGAATGCTTGTCGGCATAGATCGTGAAATTTTCTTTTACCATAAAAGTAAGGTTTCCTATTCAACCTATGACAGGAATATTTTGCTTTTGGCAGTTCATGAAATTAGACTCTGGCCATAAAAGTGATTCGATTAGAGAGGAAAGAGTAAGGGTCAAAACAATATTTCCTTTCGCCTCATATCGCTTTTATTATGTCCACAGCAAAATGTAGCACCAATTGTTACTAATGCAGCATTTCCTAATTAGTCAGTAAATTGCCCGAAACAGGATAATCACTTTTGAAAATTTCTTCCTCTTATGGTACAAGAATTTTGATTTACTCAGGTGGAAGTTCGAAAATTATAGACAATTAAAAATGTCAAGAATGAAAAATCCACACTTCTAGGACATAGCGTTTCTATTCTTCTAACGGTTAACTTTTACTCCTGGAACCTCCATTTAAAAAATACTTTTAATTCTATTCGCTGAATAGGAGTATTTTAAAATATGATAACTGAAAATGCAACCTTGGACACAGGAATAACCATGCCCCATATTATAATGAGAAGAATTAGATGAAAAGTTATGAACCAATAGTTCAAATGACTTTTAAAAATTCGCCATCGACAAGCAACCCATCAAAAAACAAAAATTCACTGACTTTTCTAGGTATTTCCTTTGGAGATCTCGCAGTCTCTTTTTAAATATCGATTAATCTGACATATAGCTCATAAAATGAATGACACCTTTACTCATGAATATGTCAATATAGTGCAACTCCCATAACGACGTAAGATAGATGGACCACAACTACTTCATATTATTATTATATCCTCACAATACTATTTGAAAGCCTATATAATTTTTAAGCCTTGGATCGATAAAATGTATCGATGATTATTAAACATGGTTCGATGACATCCATGCAGAAGTTTTATTCTTCGCAGCCAGAAATATTGAGTAGAAAAGGTAACTGGGTAGCTGGCATCCGGTTATTACACATGAGCACTTTCCCAGAATCGTGCCGATACTTTCCAGGAGCATTACACGCACGCACGGTGGAAAAACATGCAATAAATACTGCAAGTCATTCACTGTACGTGATCGTCAACATTTTGAGATGTCACGGTGTCGTCATCAGAGCAAAAGCATTTCCTTGTGCGATGTTCACATCAAATGGCGCAAGCGATAAACCTCATTGCGGTACAAAAAAACCTGCAATGTTCCGAAAATTCCGTAATTCAGTACACTTGAAAGATATGTATCTTATTTATTTCGAAATTTAATTCGAGAGATATTCAATAACGAATGGACATAAATTATTTTTTCCGCAGAATCTGCCGCGAATTTTTCTACCTAATGTGATTATCTTATTAATGTGTGTATGTGTGTGGTACTAGTTCCATTGATTTGACTCCGTTATTGCATCAGCGATAGTCGTTGCATCTCGGTTCGCCTGTGGAAACGATTGAGGTCACACGCGACTAGCAATGCGCTGCACTGAAATTCTGCTTTCGCCCGAACAAACCGTCACCCGAGGCCTATATAATGCTGCAGTACGCTTATAGAGAGTCGATTCTTCTCTATAGCACATCTAGACGTTGAGATGGCTAGAGGGGGGGATCAATGTCAAAGGAAGGTGAACCCCCAGGAGGCCCAGTCACTGTTCTTACGGAAGTAAACATTAACAACGCCGCTGCCATTGTGAGAGTCGACGACGTGGAGCGCAGCATAAGAAATGTTGAAACTTTCATGGGGTGCCAGTAACACGTGGTTTAGAGGACAAGTGCACAAGAGACGAGTTTTTGTACGATGGTTTCCAAGACTTCTCATGTCGGAACTAGAGAAGGTCGAGAGCAGGGTTGACCCACAATTTGAATCGCGCTCCTCATCATCCCTATGGTATGACCTAACCCCATGTGACCTTTTCCTATTCCTCAATGTGAGGAACATCTTCGTGGACCGTGTCTTTCGTCGTCAGAAGTAGTGATGGTAAAGTGAACTCGCAGCTTGCTTGCTAGCGCGATAAATAAATGAAATAGGTCCCACATACACATTACATATTAAGCTAATGATATAATATAAAACTTTTACTTTTGCACAGTAAAGGAAGCAAATATAAAAAAGTCGGATGGGGACGGATACCTGAAAGCTGAAGTTGTCAAGACTAATAAAATATTACCTACGATAAATTACAGGTAAGGCTTAAGTTCTCTTTGAGGAATAAGAGGGATAAAGTTTTGCGCTGCGAAATTTAAAACCATTTTAACCCTTACAGATATATATGTAACATAATTATAGGTAGTTCTACAAATGAACTTTCGTCATGAATACAAAAAAGTAAGGGCAGCCTAATTTTACGCCACATTTCACTTAACTCTGCAGAACACTGTAAAGGACGTGCGCTGATTTCAATCGTTAAGTTCACAAAGTCACCCTCTCCCTCAAATGTATTATAATAATAAAAGAAAGTTAATTAGTTGAAAGAAGAACGACGTATTATATTAGACCAAACTCCAAACGGCTCAAGTCAGAAATAGAAACCTTGAAAGAGACTGCAACTGACCTACTGGCAATCATGTGCATATGGGACAGAGGCGAAACCGTAGAAGTTACTTCCACGATTCATATTTCACCGCTTAAGATAACGTGAATGATTCCCAAACTGTCTCGCCACGGCTACTTTTAAGTACAGACTGAACTCCCGCAACTACTTAGCGGACTTCACAACAATCTGGGCCAAATGTATAAGGAAGTCTGTAACCTGTTGAAGCTGGACGACAGCCAAAACACCGGATAACATTTAGGGGAAAAAAATAGAAAATTTTCTGTCTGTAGATACGGCTCGTAATAATGTTAGACCATGCTGAATCAAGCTAGGGTTATTATTTTTCCTACGGATTGTAAATCTGTCACAAAATACCACGGATACGTGACCCCAGAGCTCGGTAATTCCTTTCCCAATAGCAATTAAGGCCATGACCTTGGGACAGCGCACGCCATGCCGAAATTGGATCAATTGACACGAACGATATGGATGCTTTCGAAAAGTCGCGCGGGTGACAGAAATCTCACGTAAAACGTTCGAATTTTCGATTGGAAAGCATTTCCTTCGCCAACAGACCATAAAGTCCATTAAGTTCCGCAATTCCACAGAATTTTGGAGGAGACACATCACCACCATTCACCCCAACATCAAAAGCATTTCAAACCAACCAGTTACTGAAAATCTTGGTAGTCTCGTAATGTCTCGTCACCGACGAAAACTTGTATTAAACAGATGATATTATAACAATCATGTATTTACACAAGATAGAAGATTATTACAAAATAACAAATGGCCAATGGTTAATGGCGTTTAACGGGGGAAAGAAAATACGTCCATAGAACACAAAGTGCTGTTCATTTCCACTATAATTTATTCAGGAAAAACAAGTTTTGACGCAAAGAAACGAGTCAAAACTAGTTGTACCTGAATACATTATATGATGGAAAAACAGAGGGGTTCTTTCATTCTAAACACATGAATTTCCGAGGTGTAGTGGCCCAGGAGATAGAGCGTCCGGCTACTTGTGACAGACTCGGGTTCAAATCCTTGACGCCTCTGAATACCTCAAACTGAGTGATTTTCTGGGTACCATATCTTTCTGGGAAACTATAGGAGGCACAGGGAAAAGAATAGAACGCCTACCCTGATGCGTGAATTTTCACACAACGTTGAGCTTGGTACTGGGTGAGCTCTGTCCTCCTTACCCGTCAAATCGACTGTCCTTAAGAGTTTAAAACTGTGATTTCTGTGGTTACATGAATTTCCACAAAGTTGAGCCTAGAACCACTAACTTTAGAAAAAGACATTTGCCTCTCTCCGCACTGGGCTTCCAATTATCGTTAGGAGTCTGATACAAATAGTCGGGGAAAGAAATGTCAGTTAAATAGCTACTAAAATTTTCATAGTCTTATCGCGTTGAAAGGTTGTTGTCCAAACTTTGGAAAGTTGTTGATAATTCTGTCGGTAGTACAAAATCCTTACATTTAGGAACCTCTGCAAACCTCCTTCAGCAGTATATAGTTTTAGTTCACATAACTATACTGAAAACGATCAATTGCTTCCACTTTATTCTTATCACCCTCTTCTATTTCCCTCCAACCATAATTATCTACGGTTGTTACTTTTAAGAACTGATAAATAATAAGAATAGCCTCACAGAGGTCCTTTCTGAGAGCTATTAAAAATACATTAATCACCCCAATTAATAGATTCCATAGCTATAGAGGACGAATTTGAAAATTAAATTTCCCCTACAATGCGTCTTTCACCGAAACTCTTCTGAGTTCCACGAGCTGCGATAATATAAGCCTTTTGCCAATAATGATGTTCATGACGGCGCCATGGTGAGCGTCACAAGACATTATTGGTTTTATTGCACTAGTGATAATAAACGTTTCCATTTGAAATACTTTGTTAAGAGTTGTAAGGAACTTATCACTAAGCAAAACTCCGTGAAAAATCGCTTTAAAAAGCAATAAATATACAATCTTTATGCTCAAGATTACGATGAAAAGAATACTCGGAGAAGCATAAAGCGAGTATCCTGAACAACCACCTATTTCCCTTTTCAGGAAGAGGCGCAAAGCCATTCGATGTTTATGCTTCCAAGAATAATAAATTGGATGCTGCCCTTTCTTAGATGACAATAGAACCTGAACACATGGCATACACACGTAGTTACCACCTAAACGTAAACCAATCTACTTCCGCGTGCCATTTACTTTCACACAAACTTGCCGATAAAAAGCACGAGTCTTTGAATCACGGGTCGCGAACAAGAATAATATTCCTGTCGGCGCCAAAGAACTCCTTCCCCAGCGTTATCAACTGTGACGTTAATAATGTGCCACGATGAAAGGAAGGATTTGGCCGGGTACCAGAAACTACCGAGGAGAGGAGCACCTCATTAGGCCTTTAAAACGAACATTTTCAACGGGCGAAGCGGCATTTCAGAAAGGGTACCTTGGCACCACTAGAGCACGAAATCACAGCGACGATACTGCACGCGCTCTTGGGCAACGGTGACGCGAAAACTTGATCGCGTATCACGTAAGAAACTGTCTCATAAGCTAATGAAAACTCTATCCTAGTAAGAGGTTACGGAACGAATGCTCGAAAACAGCGCATATGACCGCAAGGAAAAAATAACCTAGATGTTTGCTCTTACGTATTGCTAAAGGCCGAGGAAAATTTGCCTTCTTTTTACATGAGGACTCTACTTTTATTGTCATTGAGCCACTTTGAAATTAACAGTAATTCCATATAAAACTTTAAAAAGGTTAATAGGCGTATGCGTGTAAATTAAACCATTTGCGTAGTGCGTAGTCCTTGGTGGCAGGATAGTGGTTGTATCTAATATCACGGTTCTACCGGGAAAAACATCCAAGTGAACTGGGGGGAATGAACTGAAAGCAGAAGAGATTCAGTTTTCATTTCGATTAGTCCGAGACTCAAGCGGAAATTACTTTGGAATTGACCCCTTTTTCCTCATCTCCGCCTTGATCGCGCCGAATAAAGGTTCATAAGCGCTGCCCCTGTGCTTTTTAATCCTCCATTTTGCCCTCCACATTACTACTAGATTCGCCCATTCATACAACGGTACAATCGTACGATTAACGACGTTGTGAATACGCCGGAGAAAACACGATTGTCCGTAACCATGTATGAAGTAATTCCACGGTTTCACTTTTCTATTCACATTTCCTTCCATCGCCAACCTCAATAAACACCTGCTTCTTAATTCTTCTTGGCAAGCCTTTTTTTAATTTCTATAATTAGGTTTTTTCTTCATTCACCCTGGTGCCTTAATCAAAGACTTATTAATTAAAATAATTAGAATTAAATAAAAAGACTTAATCATCCCTTAATTTGTCCATCAACACGATGCCTGACATACCAAATCTAGATGGCTTGGATTATTTTCCAGCCTTCCTTAAGAAGGTAATGGTTTCAAACCTAACTTTGTGGAATTGCTTCATTGTTTCTTAAGAAGAGACCGTGCAATATAAAAATACGTTCTGGTTTAACTTTGTGGAATTCCACGAAGTCACAAAATGTAGCTGTTAACTTTTATTTATTTCCACAGAATTTAAATAAAAGTTAACACCTTCATACATTTTGTGTCATTATGGAATCCCACCAAGTGAAGCCACCTCGATGAATTTTATTTTGTGGAATTCCATTTTATGTCGTAAAATAACTTTTACAATGCACGAGATGTTTTTTAAATCCGGATTTCAATGCTATGACAACATCATAAGGTGCATTAATGACAAGGAAGGTATTGCGAGCTTGAAATATAGCTCTGGAAGGGGAGGAGAGGGGTTATTCAAGGATTAAAAAAGCTAAGAAGGGGGGCCTTTGACGAGGCATTATCGCGTTGAGGAGTATTTGCTAAATCGAGGAGATTCATGGCGGTAAGGAATGGGGAAGAGGTCTGGAACAAACATTCATTGGGAAATATACGGCATCCCGTGGTTTGTAAAAGTTACTTTACCACATGACATAAAATACATTCTACACCAAGCCCTTTTCATTCCATACTTTTCCTTGTTTCAGCAGACGGTGAACTAAGGAAACACTATACGAGACTGTGTATCCGATACAGTCAACCTATTTTAATGTAAAAATATGCAATGGAATCATAAGACCTGAAAAGAACAAGATGTACAATGAGTTGTCTCAGGCGAAACTTTGTGGAAACGATTCATAATGAAAAGTGAACAACAAAGGTAAAAACAAAGTGTTCACTTTTCAAGATGTACAATGCCCAAATGCCGGTCAAGTAAATGGTTAACACACTTGACCTGCAATTCGGCTGCCCATATCTCAAATCGTGGGGGAGTACGTTTTGTTTCCCGAGAATATTTGCCACACGAATCATTTTACACGACCCTGAATGTCATCAATGCTTCCCGAGGTCATTTTTAGAGCGATTAAACTCGGAGGGAGAGAGAGCACACCATCCTCACACTCCACCAGAGCCGATAATCTAAACCTTCTAAAAGCAAACCGAAGGACAATCCAATCGCCCAAACGAGTTTTCGATAAAGAGGGGCGCCTCTCTCAAGCAACGCCCCCCACGGTAAGACAGCAGGCGCACCAGCAACAACGGCGGCCCTACAAGGGAAAGATGATGACACGACTTGAACACCAGACCTCCGGGAGGCAGCAAAACATGCAACCGGGTCAAACGGGGAAGAGGCGGAGGAGAGAGCCACATCAAGCCGTAATCATCTTATTTCCGGAATGACTTTTGCCGCCCCAAGCCACAAGAGCCCCACCCACACACAATACGTCAGTCACGCTATGTGACCGTGGAAGGGCTGCAGACGAGTCGGGTTATGAGAGGAAGAGAGAGGGCGGGGGGG
>WURS02000420.1:0-12852 GCA_011762765.2 Rhinocypha anisoptera
GGGGGGGGGGGGGGGGGGGGGGGGGGGGGGGGGGGGGGGGGGGGGGGGGGGGGGGGGGGGGGGGGGGTGGCGACAGGGGCGTAGTGGGCGAGGACAAGAGGCTTCCGCAGAAGCTGGAGTTCCCTCCAGAGGTGGTACGAAGCACTCAATCCCGGATAGTCGCTTCCGCCCTCACGCAAGTGAAACTCATCGATAACTGCCGATACAGTAATAAATTCCTCGTACGCGAACAATGCCTCGCTTGGATCCACATCGGAAAGTGTGGGTGAAGAGATATAAGTCTCTACGGAAGCATGAAGGGCACGCAGAGAAGATGGCTGAAGTTATGCACGTGTAGAGAGGTGCCAATATAAATATTCCGTCCAAGAAAAATATTAAAGACTACCACTTCTAAGCGCTAAAAAAAATCTTTTGGTGAATGTTAAGTCCCTTCCCACCACACTAGCTCACCTATTCTCAGATGAAGAAGATCCTTGATATGAAAAATAAATAAATTAACTAGCATCGGATTGCATTACGACAGTGGTTGGGCATTTCGAGTATAGTTGGATCGTTGCTCTGCGGTTTTTAAAATTATTAATCGGTTGTCCAACACAGCACCAAACCAATTACGGTGGTAAAATATAACATTAAAAATAACAAGGACATATATTCCCTAGGTGGTGAATGTAAAACCTATATGGTTCGGAAACCGGGACTCCCCCGGAAGCTACGGATTGGTAGACGAGGACGTCGCCCCGCTACCGCCAAGTCAGAGGTTTTGGAAGTAAGAACCTAAATTTTAATAAATACCCACGTATCTGGTGTAGAACCGAAAATAAATGAAGAAATAGACGTCTTGATGATAGGAAATGACGCTTTGCGATGAGGTGAAAGTAAAAACATGTCGCAAAACAAAACAAGCGTGGGATTTATGTGGGGTAACCGAGAAAGCGTTGACAAATTTATGCGAAGAATTTCATGGGAAAAAATATATTTCTCTCTTTCAGCAATTTTCTGAATAAAAAACGTCCAGGCGACGCAGTGACATTGAAATTCAATGCGATAGGAGTGACGGCGCGCACGCGAGGTCCTAATGTCATCTCACGAGAAACTCCGTAAGAACATAAGTACCCTGAATGCGCCTCAAAAGATTGACCATTTATTATTCAAATAACTCAGTTTCGTGTACTGAAACTAGTTGAGTAATAAAAATTATGGCCTCAGTGGCAGTGGGGTAACGTCCTCTTCTACCAACCCGCAGGTCTCGGATTCGAATCCCGGCTAGGCGGTTCTTGATTCGAGAAATGGCTAAATTGTTATTTTAAACATAGAATTCTAATGTGGACCTCATCAAAAACCTACCTTAACCGGTAGATTACGCTTCATCATTAAAAAATTTAAATTCCGCACGTTTTCGGTCCTTTGTTAACTCTCAAAAGTACCCTCTTCTTAATAAATCCGTCAAAGATAAAATGGGTGAAAGGAGGTTCTGAAGGATGCAAAGGATTTATGACGAATACACCTCTTATCTGATCGATAAGGCGACCAGGGAGTTTCGTCATACTCTTCCACCTTCTGTATTCCGTTGATATCGTATGATCAAGACCCGGAGAAGCGCAGATACTTCGCGGACAACTTCGCCAAGCGGCAGAGTTCTAGTAATACGTCAAGCGCAGTATCGAAACGCACCGACTCCTATCAACGGCGTTCGCGAATTATCGCGATCGGATTACGAGTCACCAAAGAGAGCAGAGGAGAGGCACTGCACCGACACGTGTCAAATTAGAGCGGGGATGGTGGCGGAGCGATATCTTCCACCCACCGACGTGCTCTACACTCGAAATGAACCGACGCGCAGAGGAAATAATTCGGAGAACTGCACACCGGGTACAATCACTCGAATCATAAAAGATTCATTTAATTGCGATGGCATGCGCCAGAACAGTTAAGATCGGAATCGATTTACAAAGATATTAGAATGCCAAAAGGAAGCAAGAGGTTTTAATAGGAAGGAACATCACGAGTATGCAAAGGAGTAAGTTTAAATTTCAATGAAGAAGAGAATTATTCATGAGGAACAAAGGAAAGTCCGAATTTAAGTATATCTTCAGGCTGTAAAAGTGACAGACTCGAATTCGTGTTGTTTAATTCCGTAGTCACTATGGCACACGTGTGTGTATACTCTTGTTACTACGGTAACTGCGATGATATACGATCTCAAGAAAGAGGGAGTTAATTTTAAACACCA
This sequence comes from Rhinocypha anisoptera, assembly GCA_011762765.2. Classification (NCBI taxonomy): domain Eukaryota; kingdom Metazoa; phylum Arthropoda; class Insecta; order Odonata; family Chlorocyphidae; genus Rhinocypha; species Rhinocypha anisoptera. The sequence goes on from WURS02000420.1 coordinate 2,231, forward strand.
AAGGTCCAGTCGAGTTTTTAAACCTTTATAATGTTACAGTCTTGAAATCGAATGTGTGATTTTCAAACATTTGGTTCCCCCCCCCCTACTTCAAAAGCATTTACAAAACATCAAATTTCGATGACAGACTTATACTTTCTTAAAATTTAATGTAACATGGATCAATTTATTTCCGACACACATCACGGACCTTGAGTGTAGGTATGTGACACTAGATGCGAACGCAAAATTGTGGAATGGCACGAGTTAATCGATAGGTCGATGCTTTTGAGATGCAATTAATGCATGCGCTCCTCCAACGCGAGAATCGCAATGCCGTGCCGACGAGCTATCGAATTCGAACTCGATAAATACGGTGATGCGCACTCGTCTAGAAAGCCATCATTCTTTCACCAATCACGTGAGACGTCAGTCAACTGGATTGCGGCGATTTTGGCCGAAAGCGGTATCCGAAGAGGGGTGGGGACAGGGGAGAGGGGATGCGAACGTCGTCCCACTCCCTCCGGGTTGAGGGCCGCCACCAAAACCCCGTCTATGCCGAATGGGACAATGACAGACAGAACCAATTCATCTTCTTCGTGGAGAAAGAAGAATTGACTTTGATTTATAGATAAGATAACAGCCAATACTCGCTGACTATCTTCACCCGCACTCCCATCAATCTTAGACCAATCATAAACGGCCCTAAGGGAAACCAAGTGGAGGGATGCTGTGGGAAAGATCAGCGGAGCGAGAAATTTCGGAATGAATGCGGCACTGGGAATGTGAGACGCATTCTCCCACGAGGAAAGTAAACTTTGGAGTGATAACAAGGGCATGAATTAGGAAGTTCTCCCGGTAAAAACTGGCTATCATGATGCAAACTTTAATTTTAATCAACATATAGAAAAACCTAGTAATGAGATTTTCGAGAAGTATGAAAGGTAGGCTGAATATCAAGCTAGAAGGGAATAAATTGGAACAGGTAGAAAAGTTCAGTTATTTGGGACGCATCCTAAAGGAAAGTGGACGTTGTTTCATGGATATTATACGAAGAATTGCATTAGCAAAAGATGCCTTTGCGAAAGGGAAAAAGTTAATGAGAGGGATCCTAAATAAAGATTTGAAGAAAAGATTAGTGAAAAGCCCAATATGGAGCGTAGCACTACATGGATCCGAAACCTGGTTTATGAGGAAGGATGAGGAGCATAAATTGGAGGCTTTCGAGATGTGGGTTTGGCGACGGATGGAGAAGGTGAAGTGGACAGTGAGGGAAACGAATGAAGAAGTTTTGAGAATGGTAGGGGAGAAGAGGTGTTTGCTGCGAGAGGTCCAAAAAAGACAGGAAAGGTAGATGGAAGGGGTACTCAAAGGCAATGGATTGTTGAAGGTTGTAATAGAGGGTAGAAAGCTGGGTAAGCGGGGCAGGGGTAGTAAGAGAATAGGGGGTAGGAAGTATGCAGATTTGAAGAGTGATTATAGTTAGATGTTATGTGGCCAACCTAAGCTAATGGTCATCAAAAACCTACCTTAACCGGTATATTACCCTTTATAATCACAGAACAACCGGGAGTAGATAATTAGTGGATGGATACTACGTGGTGTCTGTCACTATGAGCGGGACTTGGAAACAATATTCGAATAAGAATGCATTCAATCACTGATATCTGTATCTGTCACCGAACTCACGACTAGATAATGTGAATTTTTTTAAGTTCGATTTTTTCAAAACGAAGAATTACAGGAAGACGCCTTCACAACAAAAGCCGTTCCTTATGGCTAAAGCAGCACACCCTCGTGATTTTAATAAAAGCCGCTTGATCAAGTCAATCTCCTTTTATTTCGTAGTCATATATCACGGTCATGATTGGGATTACTGATACTGAACTGAACTTCATCTCTGGGCACCGTTTAACAGATGTGTAACACCATGAGAGAACCTCACAACAACCACGGAAATTTCACACAAAATTATTTTTCATAACACCGCATGATAAATTTAAATCGCTGTGAAAACGGCAACGTCGTCCGTCATCATCAATTGGAGGTCACGGGTCGCATCCCGGATAGGTCGATTTTTCATCATCCACCTAAGGCATGGGTGTATATGGGATTATTTCTTGTCACAAATCATTTGCTATAGTGTGCACCCTAATTGATCTAGTGCTTAGTATTCGCATTTTGAAAAATAAATAAAATGATCTTACAAATATTTTTATGGTTGCACAAATGATGAAGAACGAGAAGAAGTTGTTGGTGAAGTACTCAAAAAAATATTTTCAAAATCTCATTTTCATATTATGTAAACATAACGGCGAGCCTGACAGACCGTAGATAATAAGTATAAAATCTGGTGTGCCTCAACATGTAATTATTTTTACGAGCCGCAGCAATTTTGATGTGATTTTCAATTTTTCAATTGGTGATTGTCAAACGGTGTGATATTGGAACTTCGTTGCTAGTATACAATCCAAATGATTTACCCTTGAAGCATAACCTGCGCTCATGATGACACGTGACCATAAGATGGTATTGCGTGCAGAAGAAAAGAAAAGGAGATTGAAAGCATTGGCGATGTGGCTCTGTTACAGGACAACGGAGAAAGTATGCACGGGTCGAATATGACTAAAGAAAAATGCCCAGAAATGGGGGCGTTCTAAAGAAGAGAACGCATATAAAACAAATGGGGAAGTTTATATTAATCCTCAGTACATGTTTGAAGCAGAGTCACTCCCTGAGGGAATTTCTGAAAGGAAAAATGAATGGGAATAGATACGGAAGGCTCAAGTTGAAATATGTGAAGTTTGATAGTGCCTGTGGTAAAATGGGATAAATTTAAAGACAAGAAGAAAGTATACGGAATTCAATGCGAAGCAACTTCAAAAGAATCCTAGAAACAATGCAATATCTGTGGATTGCCTTTCTCTATGGGCTAACAACTGGAAAGGCGACGGACTAAAACCGTTACTAATCTTACTTCTTCAATGGTTCATGAAAAACTTAATGAATGATACTAATACACATATTTAATCTAACAGTATACAATGGAAGAAATATGCTTCAGGTTAGCGGTGGTAAAAATCTTACACTAATAATACCTGAATAACAGAATAATGAAGGGTGAAAAGTAACACTCTTCTCACTAGTCTCAAACAACAAACTAGAAACACAAAGTCTCTAACACTAGTATTGCTAGTGATTATATAATAACTATGGACAAGAATCAACGACTTCTCCAAAACTACAAAAAATGATTTATTCTTTATCAATGTTATTCTCTTTACTCTTTAAAATGTTACTCTCTTTGTTTACTCTAAAATTTTACTCGAATTATCAATGTTATTCACTGATGTATCCACAATAACTATTAATCATTACTCAAATTCAACCTTGAAGATCTCTCCCTTAGCGATTTTATAAAACGAAATTTTGGAACGGTTAACGTGAATCCTAGCACCGTAAAACTACGAAAATATTTCAGGTATAACGCAAAATTGAACAGAAACGGACAGATAAATGCAACCACAATAACAAAAATATCATGGACTCACAAAATTTGACGTTTTCTGAAATCTGAAATATTTATGGTTTCAAAATTTAATTTATAACAATTTTTCGAGGATTTAAAGAGAATCTGATCGAAGAGTGATTTGGCTCACAGTTACCATTACTTTGGGGGAATCGATTCAAGAACGTAGAAAAAATATATACTACCCTTTTGATGGAAACTGGCTGAGAAATGCGTAGATGAATATTTTTCAAACAAGGAGGTGATGGGGGGGAATTGCAATTTCGGGGGGTTTGGTGACTTCCTTGCTGTGAAAAATACGGATGTTGGCGAATGAGGCTGCTTTTTTTTCTTTTTCAAAGGGGATTCAGCCGGTAGAATGTGGGAGGAGTGATTCGAAAGGGGATTTTTCTTTAAGATTAGTTACAGAGACCTTCCGACATTTGCTTTTTTTCAGCACACGAGAAGACAAAAAGCAAACTGAACCACGGATTCAGAAGGCAGGGACGCCTCTTATTTCTCTCTCTCTCTCGCATGTCACTCCCACCTGTCTCCCTTTTGAGTCCACACCTAGGAATTCCGAAGAAGGGTGGGCAACACGACCTCACCAAATGAGCCACGGCTAATGGAATAAGAAAGGTGCCGACACACTCTTTCCCCTTACCCCCCCCCCCCACCCCTTCAAACAGGCGTGGTCACGACTATTTCCCGAGTCTTCCCCATAGCTCCAAAAAAAATAAACCTTTGAACTGGCTCGTCGGTAGTGGTTTCATTGTACGAATGTTGGATGGTGTGCCTTCGATTTTTTTTTTAAAGTCGACCGCCAGGACGACTTCAAAACGGAGTCTGCTCCTCTTCCCCTTGTCGTCGTTAATGACCACCCTCGGTAACTCTTGAGGAGGAGGTGAATCATCATCAAAGGGAAGCAGGAGAGTTTTATTTCCCTCCGAAATACTTTTGAGGGAACCTTTCAATGAAAGAAAGAGTCCCGAATGCAGATCAAGAAATGAGAGAGGAGATAGTCGCAGCTTGGGAGAAGTAGGTGATACCGAGGGAGGGTGACGAAAGAAAAATTCTCTTCACTCTTTATTCTCGGAATGGGAAACTGAAAATTATGAAAAAAAACCATAGCTGGAGGGAAAGTAATTGTCAGAGAGATATTAGAGGAAACTATAAGCATAAAACCCACCAACCAAGTTCGAAGAGAGAAATAGAAGGCTTGCAGAGGGATATAAAACACTGTAGCACGTGGCACGAAACCGATGGAACCACGTTTCAACTCGGCGCTACGCGGAACGATAAGGCCACTCGAATAAAAATGAAGGGTAAACCGGGAAAGGTAGCGAGAGTTTAAAAATAAGTCAGTACTGGATACTGGAATGATTGGAGTTTCACTCACATAAATGGTTAAGAGGCGAGGTCTTATCGCTTGTCAACACGGAAACATCAGCATCCTCAACGACTAGGTGGATTAACATGTGTGATAATTAGTGACGACTGTCAGTGCAATGATTATCAATTGTAAAGCCAAAATATTAATTTTTTAATTAAAAGTATTCTACTTTCACGCATGAACCGCTTATATAGGTGGAAGAAGGGACTATCTAGTCTCAATCTCGCCCCAATAGACATTCCATTATTATTATTATTATATTGCTATAAATAATTCCACACGGATCTCCATCAACAAATCAATCCCACAGTAACTAAAACGACCGCCGAGGAAATAACCCTTTAGACATGTCTCTGATGACCTGCAGACACGTCTGATGAAAAATGTGAAAAAAGCATTGCCAGTACTATTCCTATTCAGTTGCATAGAGCAATATGATGACCTTAAAATTACAACGCTTACGACCCCAAAGTAGAAGTTAAAGAGATGTCAGGATATTCATGAATGACTAAAGAAGCAGTCCACAGGGAACCTTCAACAACGACCGGAGGTTCCTTTCCGGTCAGAAGAAGTCAGTGAGACGAGGACTTGTGAGCCACTTGAAACGATAAGATTCTGGAGACTTGCGTAGTGCGAAACTGCGAATGGGAGGGCACAGTCGTTAAGGGAAGGGGGGGGGGTGGGGTGATAACGGTTGCGGTGGGAACGGCCGATTCGATGACCACTCCGGGAGAAGTACGGATTGGTGATATCGAAAAAGTTTCTGACGCACTCGCCTACGTGATCAAATGACGGAAAAAAGATTTTCCCACTTTCGCAAGGAGTCATGAGGCACACGGAGCGCTCCGAGCCCCGGTGAAAGAAAGAGGTTTTTTTTTGAGAGGCTTATGCCGATCTGGGACGACGTAAAGGGCGTCGTTTTAACATAAATTCCAAGCCGGAGGGCATTCCTATAATTTTTTACAACCCGCTTAATCTAAGTAATGGCTGAAATGTGTGAAGAATGAAATAGCTGAATTTAGACAGAGTACTCCATTACGAAAATAACCATGGATAAATTTTAAAACGCACGAGTTTACGACAAAAAGAAAGATAAGAAAGACCCTGCGAAGTTCGCTACTACATATCAGTATGGATATTTCAGCATTGCACAATATCACGCCCGAATATCCATAAAATAAAGAAAGATAAGCATCATCGAGGAAAGTGGACGTAGAGTCATGGGTATTAGACGAAGCATTGCATTAGCAAAATAGGCCTTGGCAAAAAAGAAAGAGTTATTGAGAGGGACCCTGAATAAAGATTTCAAAAAAAGATTAGTGAAAACCCTAATATGGAGCGTAGCACTATATGCATGCGAAACCTGGTTCATGAGGAAGAATGAGGAGAAGAGATTGGAGGCTTTCGAGTTGTGGGTTTGGCGACGGATGGAGAAGGTGAGGTGGACAGAGAGGAAAATGAACGAAGAAGTTTTGAGAATGGTAGGGGAGGAGAGGCGTTTGCTGCGAAAGATCTAGAAAAGACAGAAAAGGTGGATATAAGGGGTACTAAAAGACAATGGCTTGTTGAAGGTTGTAATAGAGGGTAGAAAGTTGAGTAAGCGGGGTAGGGGTAGGAAGAGAATAGGGATATTGGACAGAATGATAGGGGGTAGGAAGCATGTAGATTTGAAGAGTGATTATGGTTAGATGTTATGCGGCCAACCTAAGCTAATGGTCATCAAAAACCTACCTTAACCGGTAGATTACCCTTCATTTAAGAAAGATAAGGTTCACAAGAGAATGGTGCCACCATATGAACTGTTTACCATGGGAATCTTATCACTGCATTAATATAAGCTAATCATAAATATACGGTCACACGGCCAACAGTGAACTGCATTCAAGGCCTCGGAGGCGGCGGGGTAAAGTCCTTCGTCGCCAACCCGAAGGTCGCGGGTTCGAATCCCGACTAGGTGGTATTTTTCAATCTCCACCTAGGGCATTGATGTGTGTGTTTCGTCAATGTTATTAAAATTGTTATGGCGTCCACCATAATTGGCATCATAGTGCAGTGAGTGGACAGTTGTAAAATAAATAAAGGTTAATTTAACAACTGACAATTGCAACGCATTGGATTTATATTTAAATAAAGTGATTCCTGATTAGAAAATCAGTTTCATACCTAAAATGCCAGGATTACAAATTAGCCTAACAGAAGTAAATTTGATCACTGTCGTCCATCTTGACCAAAACAAAACTCGGAGAAGAGCAACAACTTCACTTCCGTAAAGAGGAGAGGGAATGCTTAATAACACAAAATATGGTTGTCGACTTTGATTTGATTGCTTAGAAAACTGTAAACACGACCGGTTTCCGCAGTAATCGTCGTCATATGGAGATGATTATCGTCTAAACCGGTCGTGTTTACAAAATTTCTGTGAAATAAAATCTAAGTTAACAACGCTATTTTGTGTCATTATGAAATTCCGCCAGGTGGCGGCCTCCTCAGTCAATCTTAAAAGCTCAATAGTTATCTCTCAAGTTTTCAATGCCTAATTGAACTTTGGCTTTTAACTGCTATTCAGATAATATTTATTTGGATAGGCCGAAAATGACTTATTCCTTCTGTTGAATGACTCGGGCGCCCGGTACCCTTGGTTTCATGTCATAGTTTGCCAACGCCAAACCACGAGGCTTGGTGTAGCTTATTTTTTATTTCCTGACGAGGAATAGATTCGATAACTGACAAATTTATTTATTTACTTCATACCAGATAATGTGTGCTTCCTAACAACTGCAAATAATATGCGTTAAAGAGATTTTCGAAACCGTTGAAGATGGTTATGTCCAAATACAGAGCGGAATAATTCATTTACTAGCGATACTAATCCAAGTCCTACAAATACAATCATCGCAGAAACTTTCGTTGAAGTCTACGTGGAACAATGTTGAAATACTTTTTACGAACAAAAATGATTACCTAGAATATCTTGTGAAATCTAAGAAGGGATGTTATTGGAGTAACCTGGACAGAAAAATGAAAACTTGGAGCACTGTGTGCTATTTCACATACATTTATTTCTACATAAAACGTTCTGACGCATGGGAGTCGTTAATTGGTAGAGAAAAAAGCAGTTTTTTTGTACTCATCGATGACGAATATGAGTAGAAACTATTTTACATAGAAATTAAAATACCCGTGGCATGAAACGTAGTTTCCCATGTTTCCATTTTCCAGTGAGTTTCAATTTCCACACGGTTAATCCATAAACCATCGTGTAGAGAGGAACCTGAAATTGAACCGATTGTAACAGCAGTAATATTTGCTGGCGTGATATGGTGGAAGTTATCCATTACGGAAATGAAAATCACTTGGTGAACTCCACATTTTTTTTTTAATTTGTGGAGTTCATCAAGTGATTTTAATTTCAGTTTTTTAAGTTTTACATTTTCCTGTGAACATGAATTTTCACATATTTCCGCCTAAAACCATCGGGTATTAATTTAGTTACTACTTTTTATCATGGATCCCGTCGGAGTAAAAATTATGGACACTCTCGAGACTTCACGAAAAAATGCCCCAATCAATCTCTGCGTGATTGATATTTAACTTTATCTTGTTTTATGCCGTGTTCTGTGGTATAAGACAAACATTTTTTCACCTTTTCTTGAAATGTTATTCGGGCATAAAAATAATAAAGTGCCCATATTTACTCCTTCCGGGGCGAACTCGAAAATTGAAACCTCTGTAAAACCGCAATAGAGAAATTTATTGGCATCAAACATTAAACTTATCTGGATTAATCCTTTGTCAGTAGGATTTCTACCTGGTATACTATTAAATTAAAACGAAAGACGTTGCAAAAAATGTAAAACAACTTTATTTCGTTCTCGAGTGGCCGCACGCAATCCAAGTTTGCACCTTCAAGCTCTTCTTTATTGTATGAGCAAGCAAGTAATGGTAAAAGTTTGTGGGCGGAATTATTGCTGATTTTTATTTGTTTTTATTGATTGGGCCGTTTTCTTGTAACTGAAGTTTAAACTGGAGTATCCATAATTTTTACTCCTATAGTAACACGGAAACTTTACTAATGGTCTTACTGATTCTTTCGGTTGTGTCAGCAGGTAGACGGGAGGAATCCCCCTGACTTGTCCATTCCGCGTCCACTCCTCTCCTACTCAATCTCCATCTCCGCCATTGACCCTTCGCCTCCACCCACGCTCCACTCTCAGATTCCCCGATCCCTCGCTCATCCTCCGCCCTTTGGCCCGCGGCTAGAATGTGTCCGATGGGATACTTGCTTGCCGCGTAGACCTCCGGCCTCCTCGTCGGCCAAACCCATTCCTCATTTCGGAATGTTATCAGCGGGCGGTGAGCTAGGGTGAATCCTTCCCCAGTGGAGAGGTCGCAATAGTTTTTACAGTTAAAAGACTTTTCGCGAACATAAAAAAATAAAATGATTGAGTAGAAGATACATAAAAAAATAAAATGATTGAGTAGAAGATTTTAAAACATGCGGGTGCCCGCCTGTCTGGAAACAAAAATTTACAGCCCTTTCCGTGCCACGGAGATATATACTGCACGCTTGATATTTTCATTATTCTCTAGGAAGCCGTCTCCCACCCTCTCTCTCTCTCTTGAGTGGTGGGCACGATGTGTCACGAAGTCTTAATAATCTGCTCAGTGAAATCGCGGTGACCACCAGCAGGAGCGATCATGCCTTATAATCGTATTCGTGAGATGGTTTACCTTGTTACAATTCACATGAAATAACAACTGATTGCATAGCGTATCAAAATATAGTAATAATACATTTTTTGTGCGTGGAAGTCGCAGATTGCGAAAGGAAAGATTCTAAACAATGCTAAATGGAGTAGTTCGTTGAGGCTTCCGCGGGCTTCAGGGTTTGGAGATCTATTTATTAAGGTGTTATTTCCACCTTTGCCCATGTTTCGGGGGCAGCATATTCGCCATCGTTGCAACTAGCGTCCCCAGCTCTGATGTGATATATATGGAATCGAAATGGATCTCTTAAATGGAATTACATTGTACTGTCTTTTAGAGTGTAGTTTCAATTCCGATTAGCTAATGGAATACAGACCGCAAACACTGGGGTGGTTTTCTTTAGCAGGGGATAAAAGATCCACTCTTTATGCTCTGCGGAGTGTGAAATTTACATATTAAGCTATGGGGGGTCTGTTTCTCACCGTGGAGTCTGCGGATAAACATTTGTACGCCAAAAATTCGGCAGCTCGGATTTTTGAAAGAGGTTTCAAACGAATTACCCTAAATGGAAACTATGAGTGCTAAGACACTCAGTTATAGGAGTGTTTTCATTGATAGCGTGTTATCCCTATTGTTTTGACCAATCACGAATTACTTTATTTGAGTTCATTGTTGTTTTTCAAGTATTGTTTCAAGCCTGGTAAGAACTCTTACAATCGGGAGGGAAGTTGAGAATGATAGTTTCAATGGTATTAATTCACAAGATGTTGTTTCAAGTCTGGTCAGCTATTAGGCTTTTACGACCGGGTATACAAGGATGGGAATGAAAAGATAGAAGTAAGTATACGAGTGCTGTTAAAAAAATACGTAGACTGTTTGAATTGTGCCAAGCCAATTAGCTACTGATAAATCCGCTTGGTGTCGACTTCTTCGTAAACATCTGCTGGTCACAAAGCGGTTGTTTTTGCAGATATCATTATTTGTTGCTTAGTAACGCAGTTGTTTGTGAAGTGCGTTTTGTGTTGTTTGGCGGAT
>WURS02000431.1:0-12851 GCA_011762765.2 Rhinocypha anisoptera
TGTGTGTTTCTATCTGTGTGTATATGTATGTATATATACAGATACACACAAATTTGAAGGAAAGCTAAGTGGAACAATGTATATGGTTTGCGACGGCACAAATAGTACATGAAAAATACAAAAAGAGACACTTTTTTAAACAGGAGCCGTTGGCTACATGGTGCAGCCTTCCTCCGCCGTAAGAAAACTGACTGTCCAATCAATTTTCTTACAGCGGAGGGAGGCTGCACACGTGACCGAAAGCTCCCTTTTTTAAAAATTCTGTCACATTTTGTGTTTCTCTCCGTTTTTCATGCATCAATTTTTCCCGCCGCGATTCTGCTCTTCATTCGCCCGATTTAATCGGCAGCGTGGACTGGATAGTCCGAACAAAAGAGCGAGGGCTGTTTAACGGACGGGTGACTTTCCGAGAGGATGGGGAATCGATGGGCCATTGGAACAAAAATTCCGACGAGTCGGGACAGTCGTGTGCGGGACGTATCAAAGAGACTCCGGATGTGGAATCCTCGTTTTTTAAGGGGTTGGAGTTGGGACGCCGCGAGCGAGAATAGAATTAATCCGAGGGTGGGGAAGGAAATATTGGGGCCCATTTAATTTTTCGGACTCAATTGATGCAGTCAGAATCGTCATTCCACGACTAATGGTCCGTTAGCATCTCATGCAATTGGTGTTACATACGATAAAGTGATACATGGTGTCTCATCTTGTCGGAACCATCGCATCGTGCCGAGCTGATCACCGTGGTAGCCTTCTTGCGACGGTTTTCATCTCCCAGAAGGTTCAAAACTGGAGACACCTCTCCACCTTTCATTAAATCTCTAGATTTCTGTGTCGGGTGGAATGATAATCGGTAATCTACGTCTTAATCTGCCTGATGGCTTACGTCTAACCTGCCTGATGGACTAAAACGAAACTACCGATGCATCCCCGACTGTGAATGTAATCCATACATCCCGCCCGCTCTCGTTCCACCTGAATTTTTTATTCTTTGCCTGCCTGTGCCCTGCTTACTTAATATTCCACCCTACGTTGGAGTTTCCAACAACTCATCTCTTAGATCCGTGGTTGGAATAAAAGTTGATTTGTGATTTTTCGCAGTTTTATTTGGTCGTACGCCACGTTTAATCCTGTTACGGCATCATCATATACTGATGTAAACGTACCTGATGATGCCCTAACACGGTGAAACGCGTCGCACAACCAAATAAAACTGTGGAAAATTACAAATCGCATTTTATCCCAACCATGGATATTTATAACTTCCACCAAGTGAAGCCCGATACCGTCAATTTTATCTATCTTATTTTCTATCTTTTTTTTATCTATGAGAATGAATTTCACATTCACCCTCCCTGCCTATTTCGAAATTTTCCCCCATCACCTCCTCCTCTCCTATCACACCCGACACCTCTCCCTCTTCGTCCACTTCACCTTCAGCATTCTTCGCAACTTTCCCATCCCTCGAAAGCCTCCAATCTAAGCTCATCCGCTCATCTTCCTCAAGGCTCAAGTTTCAGATCTGTACAACGCTCCATATGAGCGTTTTCATTAACATTTTTTTTACGTCATCAATTAGTGTTTGCGTCATTAAGTCTTTTCTTTAGCGTGCAGATACATAAAACGTGCTAAATTAAACTTTTTAACACATATCTTGCCATGTAAAACTTTAAAAAAATTAGTTCTTTGTGTCCCGATGGTTTCATGGTGACGTTCGTTCATCCGGAATGTCATATATTTTTGTGCTCAACCCCTCTTTGCAGTGAGATTCTGGGGCGGCTCATTCGTAACTTAACAATTGATAGTCATGATTATTACACGTTTTCCTGATTTTATGTGGATTTAAGTTTTCTTTTTATTCATTACAGTTGCTTGTGCCCAGTGACTGCCATCAGAGATGCTGCATGCCAATTACAGGTAGGTTTCAAAGAATGCATTACCCGTGGCACACGTTTTATGTGAACTCTCGTAAATGTCCATGCTATTCGACCATATTCATTCTCCCAGTTCTTTTTTTCTCGAAGGAAATTAATTGGTAATACACCACTTCATGCTAAGGCAGTAGAAGGAAAGATTCGAGAAATTGTGAAGTTGTCGAAAATATAATTTTTCCTTCATTCTTTTTTCCGTTTGGTCATCCAAAATACAAATATTTATTTCCACAACTCTCTCCTCAATGATTGCGACCCTGGTTTAAATGGTCCATCTGAGAGCGCTTCCGAGTGGCGATATCTCACAGAGGAATTGACGGAAACAGACTTGGCGAGATTAAACAACCGCAGTGTTCACCCCTTACTACATAGATCACCAAGTACTTAGCCCAACGGTGATCCCCGGCGTGTGAAAGATGGCAGATCACTTTTTGAGATTACGGCCTATCAAAGAAAATCAGAGTGATAATTAATATTGAGTGGCAATAGTGCTGGTTTCGCCGCGTGCAAGGTAATAAAGACGGCAATAGTGCGAATAAGACCTATTGTCATGCGGATGCAAAGCCTTTTCTTGATAATGTCGCGATCCGTCGTGACACTCTTGCTGACATGATGCGAGACACCGCGTTGTTAATCATTTGGCGGAGCCACGATACGCCCAGGACGAATTCGCCGAAATGCCTAACCCTAGAATCCTTCAGCGTTGCCCTAAATATTTCTCGTCCCCACTCTTTCCTATGTCATATCAAGAAGTTGCCATCAGCCACATTGCACTGCAGGTAGAATCATAGAGTTATAATTACGTAGAGGGAGCCTCCTGGCTGCGCAGTAGAGAGAAAGATGTATCTTTGAAGCCACATGACTTTTCCGCGTTGGCACGCTGTTGGTTTAAACATAAATTTAATACTACACGCCAACCAATTAAACACTTATTGCCGTACACTGTAATCGCAAATTCAAAATTTAAGGAGCAGAGGATTTCACATACAAACAGGGATATCGCAAATTTTCCATTCAAAAAGTACCACAGAACTTTAGAAAATATTCTGACAACAAAGTCTTAATCAAGTTCACGACTATAATATTATACGATCAAATAAAAACGTGAAAAAACCACAAAAATTAAAATTAAATTCAAATTCGTATGTGATGGTCCTGTTATTGGATTAGGATTAAGTCATTCCCTGAAAAGATTACTCCCTTGGAATTTTACTCCTACGGAACTCTTAATATAGATAAATAAACAAAAGGTGTAACCATGACAGACACGTCAGCTTGCCTTAAGTCACGTGACCAATGATTGCACAGTGCCCAATAGCCTACACACGTTCTTCCTATTATTATGACTTTATGCGTGGAATCCCCTTTTGAGTAAGTTCACCACTGTGAATGAAACGCACGCTTTGTAACTATCGTGAATACCATCTCAAAAAATACCCGGTGCATACGTCACTCCACGCACAGTGACCGTAATTTTGTATAGGTTTGTCTTCGCCTCCACTGAGAGCAAGTCACCGTCAATTTAGTGACTATTCCTTGCAAGTAAGATGGACCCGATATCGAATGTATGTACCGCTCGTTTTAGCCTGGTGGGTAGCGTGCTCACAAGTTAACCAAAAGGTCGCGTGTTCGAGTCCTGCCCAGGGCTTGGTTGTTGAGTTGTTCAAATGGTTTTTTTTCTATGATTTGTAGAGATGCAAAATGAGCATAGCCATAGAAGCACCCTATAATAGAAATACTACTACTCCAATATATATAATCATAACAATTTAAACATTACTGGGAAAGAAATAACACTCATGTGTGTGTTACATTGACTCGTGGATTACCTGACAGGGTTCAAGATCTGCTCCGTCAGAAGGTAAAAACAGCGAGATACATTGTAGAACGATGTATATAAAATGTAATTTTCCCCTCTTACGATCAGAGATCGAAATAAACATGATCAAAGGGTTAATTATAGAAGTCAGTGTATATATTTTTTACTCATTTTGCAGTCATGTTAATCATACGTAGTTTGATGTTGTTAATGGTGTTATGCCACGAATGTGCAAGTGGTTTCTTTCTGCGTGGATAGTTTCTAACATTTTCGTGTCGGAGTGCATGTATGTTGGTGGCTCACCCCCTGCCACACTCCCGATAGGGGGCTTTGCAGGGCCATGAGTAGAAGTAGAAGGTAGCGCCTGAGATAATACACGTGAAACCAGTCGTAATCTCGCTAGTGAGAAGTGAAACCGGCCAAATAGTAAATGTCATTCTCGTAATAAAACTTACTTAAAGTTGAGTATGAAGACTTTGAGTCCCCCGTATGCAGTATTGATTTCTTCGGAAACGGACGCGTTAAAAATTCTCCCTGGTGAGGGATCCAGCCCTAACAGGAAATTCTTGAAAAACTTACGTTTTCATCCCCACGTCCTCGCCAATTAGGTTACGAGAGGAGGAGCCTTATCTGGAAAAAACTCCCTATCAGCTATGTCCTCGGTAGTATAGTGGTCAGTATCCCCGCCTGTCACGCGGGAGACCGGGGTTCGATTCCCCGCCGGGGAGAATTTTTTTATTTTGCTTTGGCCCTTCAAATTGATATTTTTGGTTGTAATTTATGTTATCATGCTGTACCTGCGATTAATGTAACCTTTTCCTTTCGTAAACAAGTGTGGATCCTTTGAGATGTGTAGGTTGTCGACTTCGATTTCACCGCCCTATGTTGGTTGCTAAATGATCTCCGTACCTAATTTTTCCAAATGTTCGAAGAGGCCGGGGATTATAAAATGAAATTTCTGAGGAATCTACTAAGTTTCTTTTGTTACCCAGCGCCTTTGGAAAAATTGAGACCTTACTGCATGTTGATAACGTTAAGAAATTAAATTTGTAACGCCGTCTGAGGTGATAAATTTAACAAAACAATATTAACATATTTTTAAAACATAATAAAAACAGTATAAACAATATAATTTTACATTTAATGTTAACACTAATAATACCATCATGTTTACTAACATATATTACTAGTGTTACCATTGAATTTATTACAACAAATTACAACTGTTAATAATAAATCTAACAGTTTCTAAAATTAATGGAAAATAGTCGAATAATTTACGTTCTGAGGGCGTTGTGAATGCAACAAACGAATGTAAATGGAATGCATAAATTACACCTTTAAAAGATTTTCACTCGTCTTTGATTGGAATGTGGTACATGGCCTTGCTGGTATCCATTGTTACAAAACTTAATATCCTGTAATAGTAATTCAAACCATCAAAAAAGAGAAAAAAATTCTCCCCGGCGGGGAATCGAACCCCGGTCTCCCGCGTGACAGGCGGGGATACTGACCACTATACTACCGAGGACTTGCAATTAAATGAGTTTTTTTGAGATAAGATTATTCCCAACCCGTGGCCTATTGAGGATGTGGTAATGGGTATAAGATAAGTTGATGAAATGACACAGTACACACAATAGTGATAATTGGAACGTATTTTTTTGCGAGTGTTTAGTCCCTTCTGTGCTTTGTGATGTTTGCATTACTAAATGTGACAGCTGAATAATGGTGACCAGTATTTAGAATATACTATTGTAAGATATCAGAGGGACACACGAAATTAACTATTGTTAGTTCACTAAAAATCGTTCTTTTTCCCGAACATTTGGAAGACGTAATTCCTAATGGCATCCACCAACATAATGTACCTACTCATTCCACTGTATCTATACCAATACCGTCGGTTAAAAATAATTGTAGGTCTGAGGTAACTACTGCGTTTTATTTTGAATATGGGTATGAGAATTCTCGATTGATAATTGGTATAGGTCGAAGAGGGTGCTTAAAATGTTTTTTGAAGCACAGAAGCGAGTGTACACTGGCAATAAATTAGAATCCCCTCTGTCATTAATGAGTGGGTTGCGAAACTATATTTAAAAAAAAAAACACTCCCCGGAGGGGAATACGCACATTTCCATTCCCTTTCGATAGCAAAAGACCACACCGCCGCAGGTACAGCATTATAAAACAAGTTACTACCATAAAATATTAATTCTAACCACCAGGTCAAAAGAAAAAAAATTCTCCCCAGCGGGGAATCGAACCACGGTCTCCCGCGTGACAGGCCGGGATACTAACCACTATACTACCAAGGACTCGTTTGTGTTCGGAGTTTTTCCAGATGAGATCGTATCTCCTGCAGCCTTACAATCGGGTTGGATGTGGTCGTGGGAATGTTATTTTCTTTTCCTACGAATATTATTCTGCTTAACTTTTGTATGTTTAACAAAAAGATGGAAATGAACTGACTTTGTAGACATTCCATGACAACATGGTTCATCGGATCCAAGGTCTCACTCACTGTGAAAGTCGTCCACTGGCCCCTAATCACGTACAGAGGCAAGGCACGCCCGTGTAAAGGGCTTACTTACCCTGAGTTTCAGTTACAATGAGGTAAAAATTCGTTGAGAGTAGTTACATCTGTGTTAATCGTATTCACTGGTTAATTGCACCGATAATGAATGGTGTCATTCATTGAGCCCCACGAGTTCAAAGTCAGTCCTACGTGCGTTTACTTCACAGTTATAAGGTACATTTAAGAGCAGCCAAATGAATTAGTGAGCATTAAAATTTATGTTTGCTCCCACTTACCTCTGAGTAGGAATATCTATGTACTCGCCGGAGTGGATTGATGTGATTATACACAGAAAGTACTTCTTGTTCACACTATTTCAAATGACAGTCTTCAAATTTGGCGAGATTCCATTGGCCATGTGAATTCTGCTTGCTGGCCATGTTAAATCGTAGTCCAAAGTCTTTACACCTTTATTGTTGATTCGCTACTGTGTCTGCCAAGTTTACATTTCAGATGCAGATGAGGTGCAGTGACCTATCAGATGTAGAAGACCAGTTATACCACGGTCTCGTATAATCATAAAGTTTTGAAATTAAATAATAAATTTGACTTTGACAGCAATACGTTCACCACAACAATTTCTTAACGTAGCTACTAGATAGCGCCGGTTTCATGGCTACGATCAATGCTTAGATAATTTACGTGGTTCCCTGTAAATTAACAAATAATTCAATGAAACTCGTTTCCATGTTTACAACTTGCTCATAGTCGTTATCATGGACACATAGATATCTCTAATCCGAGTGCATAAAATTTCTTTCGCTACATTACTACAAAGCCTACATTTTCTGTATACTCGCCTTGGCTACAACGCACGTATATCAACTCTTCAATCTTTGAATTAATCCCGCTTCTCCAAGGTGTCACAGCTAATCTGACAATTTATTATTAGAATATTCACTGACTTCAGCCGTGAATTTCACCAAATGATAGTTATCATATATCCGTCGAACAAGCGCAGCCTAATAGACATTCATTAACCAGCATCTCGCCGATCGATTGAATGTTAATTGAATCATCGGATAGCCAAAAACTTTACCTTCAAGTGTCTGCGAATTTGAATGGAAATGCAAAAGGGAGCGAGTACTTTTCTCGTCAAAGCCGACGTTCAGTTACTCGTACAGGCAGAGTGGACTGCATGGAAATTTCACTCCGTGTGCAGAATATTAACGGATTAATTAAATGATCTGTTGGTGCAACATGAAAAATTTAGTTGCAGTAACATAATTAGTAACAAACTCTCTGATAAAAAAACGAACTTTAGAATAACCGTGTGACTTTGGAATTTTTCTCTTGATTTACCCCATTGAAGTCAAAGAAAATTTTTTATTTTTATTTCTAATATTAGAAAAATGTGTTTTAAAGTAGTTCATTTTCATTGAACACCGTATCTCTTTCATCCTGAGTTATGGAAGCTCATAAACTAAAAAAATGAATTGATTAAAATTGTTGAGTTAGACCTTATTTTGCCGTTCTGGCAAAAATTCATCATGCCCCTGGGGTGCGGATACCGCATATCCGGATCTACCGGATATGCGTCATATCCTAATCAAAATGTGACTCACTTTCATCCTATCATAATCGATATTTTTACTTACTGTCAGTTCGATTCTTTTGAGGTCATATCGACCAGTTCCGCGGAGCCGTTAATCTTTTCACTTATGCGAATACGTATGTCATCGAAGGAGAGGGTCTGTAACTAAAGAAATGAAGTAGTTATATTATTACCAAAATCTTTTTTTCCAACCTTGTGATTTCTATATAATTATGATCCAATCGAAATAAGGTAGATTAAGTAATAAAAGGAACAGAAATGTGATCTATTGTGTCGCGTTCATAGCAATATAAAAGTACAGATTGAGATTCAGGATTTGAATTCATTGGATCGTTTTAATTCAATAATTTCTCTCCAAAACATTTTACGATTGAGTCCCATACATAATTATTCTGAGGCATTTTTCTCCTCAGACGGTCGTAATGTCTCAATCATTGATTCTGCTGGTACCGTGGCCATATCATCGTTTGAGAGGCTGTATATATAATTAAATTATTAGGCTGTAAATACATTTATTTTAAATGGTCATTTATCATTGGTTATTATGCATAGTAGGTCACGACAGGGAGAACGGCAGTAATTCTCACACTTCACTCGTTCGTATAAACCCTCGTTAACTGGTGTTGGCTATCTCTCTGCTGAGTTTCGCTCACGGTGTATCACGGAGTGCATCATGGGAACGGCGCGACTGATGTGTACGTGTTGACTGTCACTGTGTTCTCGGCGGGTGTTCCCTCGTAATTCGATAATGGCTAATTAGCTGCAGGAAAGGAGGCACGCATTTCCCAGATCTGTTAGCGTTACCTGGAATTAACGTCTTGTGTTTGAGGCACTCAAGATGCCTGAGGATTCGCGAAGCCCAAACCCCCCTTGAGGCAAGAGGGGAAACGAGGTTGGTTTCGCAGCAAGACTAAGGGCTGAGGACTACTGCGTCGGATCAGACGACGGACGTAAAATGAACGAGATGGAGAATGTGGAGCGAATAGATTTAAATGTATTTTTTCCTCGCATGATGAGAGTAAAAAATAGATAGGATCGCTGGCTTGACAACGGCAAATAGGATTGGTAAAAATCGTAGTTATAGCCCATACATTTGTGAACATTTTCTAACATTTTCTGCTTGAAAGTTATTGTTGCGCTGTAAAAATTATTCCTTTGTGGTCGTCCCAAATTATCAATGAATAGCTATTAATGATGCCGCATAATCATAACTCCAATTTGGAGTACGATAGGAAAAAGAAGAATCAGGAGCATAGGTCACGCCCTGATGCATAATTAGTTCGTGAAGAATATAATAAAAGGAAAGAAAGCCCGAGGAACAGATATATAGGGCAAATTATTAGAGACGTTAGAAGGAAGACCTACTAGGGAGCAAGAGAGCTAGCACTAGACAGGAAAGGATGGAGGGCTGCACTCAACCAATCTTCGGATTGAAGTACTAATCATGATTATACATAATTATAATATTAATGAGACTGATTGTTTTTCGAAGATAATTATATGTGTAGTAAATCACGCATTCGTTCACGTAAATGATTACTTGAACGAAAGGGTAATTTACCACGGAAATAATTTTATGGTGTTGGATTCAATCCCCCCGAAAGTAATCTTAACTTAATAAGTAAACTATACCGAGATAGATTAGCCCTCGATTGAAAACATATTCTTAAAGTTCTTAGGTTTTCGCGACGGCGTCTCCAAATTCCGCCTTTGGGATACCCACCCTGACTTGAATTTTCCATAGGTTGCTTCCCTCTCCAGCCATGCATCCCCTTTACTGGCGACCACGGGTCAAAAGTCAGACCTGACTTCTTCTGCCGAGTCTCGTGACCGGAAGTCACTCGTGACCACTCCGCTGCCCTCAATTTTTAAGATTTTTGCCAAAGATTTTAATTTTTTTGTATATAGTGCTGTAAACCCAAATACCTTTGATTCTATGTGTTGATTTGACCCGCGAACGCAAAAATGAAGATGTACAAGTGAAAGAGGGAAAGGTAAAAATGGAGGGTTGCTGCAGTCAATCTTCGGATGGATACACTGCTAACAGGGGATTGTGACGCGTACAAAGGCTACGGAAATATTTCCACGTGAAAACGGCTTGAAAGTTTTATTTTAATATGATTACTTATGACGCATATGACTTAATATAACGTGCTGACACTTGAACATCGTAGTTAATGCCTTTTTATAGTTTCATAGTGGGAAATCCCAAATGGTGTCGGAAAGTCAATTAATAAATTCTGTTGGAAATTATTCTTATATTAGAAATCTTGAGGTATTTTATTTCATAAATAATTTGTGGTACATACTATTGAGAATTAAATGGAATTGAACTATTTTTCTTGCTCCAGATAAAGTAATAAACGCTATTCTCTGATGCATAAATTGTTATCAATGGTGATCCATCTCATAAATGACTTTAGAATAAATATGAAGGTAGTTTTTAAATTCTAGGCAGAAAATTAATATCATAAATGGAAAATATAACATGCGATTCTGATAGTTAATTAACAACAATTTTGTGATCTCGACCAAAATAAAATACGGTAGAATAAAAAACATATTGAACTCACCAGAAATTTAAAAGAATCACAGCAAACTTTTCCATCTAATAAAAAATATTGGCATATTGGAAAAAAGTTATTCGGTTTTACGACTCAGTTGTATTTTATTGGAAAACGAAAGATATAAATGTGTATATATGTGCATGGGAATGTATTTGTGTGTATTAGTATCAATACAAATGGTAAATTTTCAAATTTTTAATCAAATGCCTGGGTATAATTAAAAACGATTTAGCCCTCGTTGTTCCTCAAATTTTATTTTATTAATGTCGCATTCCCACTGATTGCCCCCACCCACCACCATGGTCGCTGAATAAATATTTCGGAAAATATGTACACACTTGGCGTAAGAATTTTTTAAAGTTTCATTAAATTACACAATTCGAATAAAAAGTCGAACCCTCTCCAGTGGACGCAGCCTTGAAGGCCGCGGGAGGTTTGCGAACTGGCAGGGAACGATCCACTATCTGGCTAAAACTTTATTTTGATGGAAAATATAGCCCGAAAGTTCACTTTTAAGTGTAACTTCAAAAGGTTTTTTTGTATTTGAAATTTTTAGCTATAAGATACGCACATATTGATTTCTCTCTTTCATAATATACCCAACAAGGGGGCTTTTTTCTGCACTGGAAATTTCTACCATGAAAAAAAGCACTCGATTCTACCACTAAAGAAAGAGTGTTACTCGAGGAAACTTTCTTCTGTCTCATATAAGTGGAAAAGTAAAGTTCTTACTGGAATTGGGAACTTTATTTTGGTTTTTATTTCTAGGGAGGCCTTAAGGAAAGCCAATAGAACGGTTTCGCTAGGCTAGTCGCTCTAACCTCACCATTTAATGCTTAAGACTCCCCTGCAATGCTTTTCCTAGTTTTCAATTTGCCGGATGGTTACCGTATCCTCGTTTCAGTAAGCATTCCAGACTACTAATTCGCACGCGAAATCAGTGAATCGTCACGATTAATTTTTGTTGTGCAGGGAAGCGCTAGGGTGATTTTGCACAACGAATTTGGGTAGGCATTGGCACATCTAGTTAAATTATAGCTTTAAAAATTTGTCATTGTCGATAGTGGTAGTGGGGTAAGGTCCTCGTATGCCAATCCAGAGGTCGATGGTTCAAATAGGTGGATTTTTTCTTGTTTCACTTCACTTTCAACTTTGTTGTTGTGAAAAGTTGTTTTATTGTCCACCGTACTTGTCCTTGTGCAGTGTGCTTGAAAGATAGATAATGAATATCATCCACAGATAAATGAATATATCTGTGGATTTTGACTGTGCGGATTAAGATGTTGGCCAATTAGTGCGATATCTTAGAGAGAGCGTACTTCGAAGGCCACTCGGTCAAATCTTCAACTGCGTCACGGTAATATTTTTTATAAGTGCACAGTCGCCTGACGATATTGAAATTGCAGCTAATGCATATTTATTTTGCCTTTTACCATTCATCCGAAACACCTTTAGGTGAATAAAGTCAATGGTCGGCAAGTCAACTTTGTGGAAGATAGACATTATGGAAGTAAAAGCACTTGGTTGTATTTCAGCGTATATTTTATAAAAGTCGACCGGGTTCGATCTTTTCAGGTCATTTCAGGTTAGAAAACCTCTTGAGAATGAACTGAAAAGGTCAAAACCGGTCGAGTTTTATAAAATACACGGTGGAACACAACCAAGTGTTTTTATTTCCACAATCTTATAGGTGAAGTATGCTTTCTAAATATTGATCATGATGTAATTGACAGGATCATTCGATATAAGGTGAACGATTCAAAAGTCTCGTTTCAGTGTTTAAAGTTGTCACTATTCGAATAATCCCCTCCTGTCTCTCGCGTTCCATTTGCGTCCTTCTCCTGAAAATGGTGGAAAGGGGTTGGACGCCTGCACGTCATCACTGTAGCTCGCGGTCAGAATTCCGTGTGATTTAGGATTTTCTTGTCGCCGGCCCAACCTGAATACAGCTAAGAACGTGCTGCCATGAAGGAGCATGATGAAGCCGTGACTAGATAAAATTCTCTGTCGCCTCACGGAAAAATGTGACGGCACGAAATGTGTGCATTGGTTTCGACTCGGCGATAAGGGACGAGTCGTGGGTCACAGGTGACCCCCTCCCACCCAGCCCACCCATCCGCGTCTCGAGTGAACCCTTCCCCTTTCGTATGACCGGTGGTCTGCCGTATCTAACGGCCGCAAGAGGCGACGCTCGAGGGGGGGGGAAGAAGAAAATCGCACTCTTCTTTAATTTTTTTATTTTTCATTAGAACGAGAAATCGATGCTCCGTCCACACAGCACGGCACCAACTTGTCTGCTCTCGGCGCAGCGGAGGAGATAAAACGTTATCCCCATTGCTCTCCCCCCCCCCCCCCCCCCCCCCCCCCCCCCCCCCCCGCCCCACCCCCCCCCCCACCCCCGAGA
>WURS02000442.1:0-29216 GCA_011762765.2 Rhinocypha anisoptera
TGTATCGTAGAGGGTTAAAATAGGTCTGTAAGGTGTATACATTGGGTAGTAAGCCAGATAGTTTGAAATTTACAAAGAGAGTCCAAACTCTTCTTTTGAGGAGCCAGAGAGACCAGTCACAGTCTAATACTTTATAGCAAAAAAATTTTATAAAATAACAGTAAATACATGCCTTTTCTGTGCACAGATGCCTTATCAGTGATCACGGATAGTTCGTTTATGGTTTAGAATAACTTCATTTATTTAATTGTTTAAAAAGTTCACCAGTCTTAGCTTCCTACTAGGAAGCGGACGCAATTTCACTTTGTATTATAAGTATACTGACTGACTATTGCTGAATATTGTCAAGTTACTTAATTAGTTATTTGAATTATAAGATAGTAGCAGAATATAAAAAGCAAAAGACACTGCGCGCCTCACAGTAAACTGTTGAGACTGGTTGATCTGAACTTTTTTTGTGTTTATAAACTATAGTTAGCATCTTTTTAGCTAAGTTTTAAAAAGTTTTTCTAATTTACCCTCAATGGTTACTCACTGCGAGGCATTGTCCCAGCGAGCAACTGCTTTAATGAGCAAACTGGAGGTAAACGATTTTAAGCTTACATCAAATATCAAATAACAGAGATAATTTAGATTTGGTGCCCAATAAGCTTAAAACTTTATTCAAATAATGTTTTTCCTACTTTGATTGTGAAGCAACCAAAATTTAACTACCAGAAAGGCTGAGATAATTGCTTAGCATTGATCAAAATAAATGAAACCATTAGTCCTGATCGATTTTATGTCATTTATCTGCCAAGCTTTGTTGTGTTCGAGCCAAATATGATGCAAAATTGCTACACAATTGGTATGAAAGACAATTGGACCAGTGAGGCCAATTCCGAGTACTTTCGTAAAAAAATCACCACACGAGAGTGTCTCTAAAAAGAAATTTTTTTACAAACGAAACAGAGCTAAGACTCTTTTGAAAAAATGCGGCGAATACGCTACCAAACTGGAGTTCAGAGAATCTGACGTGCCTAAAATCGAATAATTTTTTTACAAAATCTATGCCTAGCGTCACCAAAAATCGAATTCGAATTCTTATCTGATTTGATTTTAAGAGACCCTAGGCGTAAACTGAAAGCAAAACGTTTGAATCAAATAAGTTTATTTACTTTATTTCTCTCTCTCTCTCTCTCTCTCCCAATCTCACTCACATTCTCTTCTTTTCTCAGCCTCTTTCTCATTCATTCACTTTATTCTGAACTCTTTTAATGTGAACAATAAGCTTGTGTACAATTAAGCATCATCATCGCGCATGCGTCAACCTAGCGTGGCAGATAAAAAAGTTTAAAAACGATCAACGTATTAAGCATTAATATAGAGTTACTTACTCTGGTCCACCGTACTGTCAAGTTGAGCCTAGTAAATGATTTTGTCTCAGATAATCTCACATTGGATTCAACAATTCATTCAAACAAATGTCATAATTTGATTTATATATACGTGTAAGGTTAATTCACGCTAATTTGTGACGTAAATCTATCCGGAAATTTAATAAATTTTATATTAGTTATACCTACGTATTCAGTAAAAGCAAATATAATAAAATAATTATTGGTTTTGTTTGTAGAAAACTTGCAATAGCTTTAAACTATTCTGCTTAAGCTTTATTACAAGTTATATAAAATTACTTGTTATCAAATAACACAAGTCATATATATTGTGAAAGCTAATCTTTGTAAATATAAATAGACATTTTACAAATATCTGTCTATACCGAGAGTATAAATATTAAAAAACTAAATAATTAAGTTTGAGTCTTAAAACAGTAAATTGAAAAAGCTACCAAAGCAAGTAAAAGAAAATATTGTTGATTGTTCGTATCAATTTGGAGATTTAAACAATTGGATATGTACAACAGGATGATTGTAGTATTTAAAAAGTAACAAAAATAAAATTTAAAGTAAAAATAATTAATATTGAACTTGAATTGTTTTTAAATCGTGATTGGAGTATAGAATCTGCATTTGTTCTGGCAAATTGCATTATTAGCGAGAAATATGTGTATATACCAAAACATTACCTGGCAACCTATGACAGATGCTTATGTCAGTTATTACCATAACACTGGTCTTGGTGATGCTTAATCGAGTGTTCATTATCGAGTGTCAAATTTTAAATTAAAAATAAAATTTTAAAATTCTGCTGGATTGGACTGGTTTGAATTGCACTTTTGCTAGCCGGATTGCCGGGTTGATATTTAACAAAGCTTGTCCCACATCTCTTAGGCACAACTTGAGGTTAACATTTTATGACTAGGTGTAGATAAGAGAAACCTTGCTGAGCCTCCGTTACTGGGCACGCGACCCAAAAAATGAACGGTGCACTGATGGTATAAAAATTCCAGTAATGCACTCCAAAGTCAACTCAGTAGGTTGAAGTATCCATGGTGGTGAGCCACCAAATCGAAGTTGTTTTTTGAGTAAACCATCGACAGCTGGAACCGAGAAGCAACTTGTTCATTCCACCACCTTGCCAATTCAAAAGTGCTCATTCGAAGCATTCATCATATTGCAGTGTTTTTTGTTGTGGTATGATTAATCAAACTTACTGGAGAGTAAGAGACGACCATGGAGGTTCCGTTGCGCATCAAACTCATCTACACTGCTGTCGTGTTCTTTCTTTTCCTGCAACTTGTGAGTAGTGCTTAGTGTAACAATTTAACTACAATTAACTTGCAATCAGGCACTTCGATTTGGTATTGTGGGACCATCATTGTTGGATTTAAAGGAAAATTTCGGCGTTGACTACAACGACATGTCAAACTCGATTTCAATTATGTGCTTTGGGATCTGTGTGGGGGCAGGGTCAAGTAAGAATTTTCTTTAATTTGGTCATTGCATGAAAGATTTATTTTTGTATTAACCAGGTGGATTCATCAATAGTTATTTAAGCAGAGAGTTATTTGCCAGTCTGTTGGCTTTTGTCACAAGTTTTATTGTAGCCAGCATCACGTGTCTGCAAAACTTTGAACTCTTTTTGGCGGCTAACTTTGCAGTGGGCTTGACCAGTGGTTCAGCCATTAGTTTGTGTGAATCTTGGATCTTGGAAATTTGGGGCGAGCAGTGTGGTCCTTATATGCAAGCATTGCAATTTTTCCGTGGTTTGGGCTACATTATTGCACCTTTACTGGTAGAACCATTTCTTGACTCTTCAACTGGAAAGAAAGTAGAAAACGCAAATCAAACTAGCAGCAGCACTCATTTTAATTCTGAAATCAAGATTCCTTATTTGCTCAACAGTAGTATGCTTATGCTAGCTGCCTTGATGGCTTTTGGTCTTTATCTGTATAACAAATGCTGTTTAACTCAGATAAATTCCAAATCAGTTTCAACTGTGATGATTGCCGAATCATCAAACTCCATTTCTGAGAGCTCAAAGAAAATTGAGAAAGAGAAAAACAATGAAGAGTCGTCTTTTACAAAACAACAAAATTTTTTCTACTATGCAATGATTATCCTCTGTATGGCTTTGTATTATTTCATTTATGAAGAAGTCATTGTAACTTTTCTGCCATCGTTTGCTACAAAAATTCAACTACACTTAAGCAAGAAAGAAGCCAACCTGCTAACTACTGCTTTCAACATTTCCAGCATTGTTGGCAAAGCAATTTCAGTTTTATTAGCTTTCAAGTTAGGCTATGTTTCAATGATTAGTATCAACTTAACTTTGATGCTAAGTTCAACAGTGCTAATGATAGTCTATGGTGAGATAAACCTTTATGCATTGTGGATTGGCACTTGCTTGCACGGTGAGTCTAGAACCAATTAGAAAGCTTCGAGATTCTAATTGACATAATAATTTGCAGGTGTAGGCATATCGAGCATTATTGCTTCAATGTACACCATGATGGAGAACGCTGTTCCGATGAACACGTTCATATGTGGCATTCTCAACATGAGTGGCACTATGGGCAGTGTGGTATTACCTCTTATCATCGGGCCTAAAATGGACACCTGGCCTTTGATTTTTCTTTACTCCGTTCTGGCTTGCATCATTGCCTGCATTGTCACATTTGCCTTAATGGTTTCACTCATCCATTTTAATCAATCCCGCAAACAAAATGAGCTAAATCAAGAGAATTTGGCACATATAAATCATGCATTCGAGAAAGATACAATCAAAAAATTATCAGTGTGCAGCATAACATCCAACATTTCCACAAAAAATCAAGCTTAAATGAATAAGTTAACTTGTGAAAAATACAATAAACTATGAAATTGAATTAAAACATTTAAAATTATTGAAGTTTTATGATAGGAGGTCATGCGATGATCGTCATACTAAGATACTCTACCCTATTAAAAGTTACATTGTGGGATAGATTAAACTGTTCGGATGGCTGGAAGTGACTTTCTATAAATAAGAACTCTAATGAAATTACCCCGATAAAGCTAGATGACCAAACCAAACGGTAAAAGTGAATGATCGGTGATGACCGATTACCGTACAAGCTGACTAGAGAGATTATTCCCAAGACAAATTACCACTTGGCAAAGTAATCCACTTGGCAGTGTGAATCGTGAATAACATCAATGAGAAAATGAATTTTGCTTAATTCTATTCAAGTTAGGTATACACGATTGTTTTGGTGATCTAGAGAAATCGAAAAGTAACTAGTGAAACCGAGCAGTTTATTAAATACCTAAACGGCAGCTGTAGACGATTGTGCTTGATTAGAAACAAACAGAACTTATTAGTCTCACTACAGGTACTTGACAGGGAACACAAAACTAATAAAGAATTGAGTTCTTTGAGATAAACGAATTGAAGACAAGAAACAAATAAGTCTAGTGCCGACAACAATTGTTTCTAATAACAAATGTGCTGCGTAACGTTTTTTCCCTCTGCATATACTGACAATTTTGGGTTGCCTTTTGCAGACATATGAGACTTGAGTATCAAACGACGATTAACATAATTGAAATGTGCTCTATATAAAAAACACGATCTACTTCCAATTTGTTTCTTTCTTTAACATTTTATTTATAAAAAATATATTCGTCTTTCGCGAATCCATTTGTCTTCGCTGTGCGTTCATCTAAAAATGATCAAAATCGATAATCAAACAAAACTCTTGACAATGATAACTTTATTTCATTAAAATCTAAGAAGTTCAAAGCTAATTATTGTTAAACTTAGTTAAACTAATTAAATTACTGCTTGTTAAGGAAAATTGAAATACAAATAATGAAAAATGACTTTTATTATTTAATAACTAGTGAAAAGTGATAAAAAATCAAGATAAGTAAAAAAATTAATTTGGAAAAATGAAAAAAGAGATAAAGATGCTGATTGGAGCCGGATTGAATCACACTATGACAGATCTAGAGGGCCGGTCAGTAGTTCGCGCAAAATCGTGTGGTGACTTGTCAAAAAAATTGACAGCGCATCGCCAGCAACTGATTAATCGCCATTGCAGCTGCATCTAGATGAGCTGAGAGTGATACGAGAGAACCGCTCATTACCCAAATGAATGCCAGCTAAACTGCAACTAGGCTGGCACTGTTTCCTGTTACCGATTCTGCTTAATTAATAATCATAATGTAATTCTTAATCCACCGCCGATCAAGTTAGTGCTGGTAGTCTGAAGCAAAGTTTGAGCTCTCAAGTGCTATTAAATTTAGAAATCTAGTGCACTGGACTGGTCGGCGAAAGGAAGCTCAGATTCAAGCAACTTCGGTCACTTGTGTAGGGCATTTAAGCCATACTAAACGACGCTAATCGTTTGACTCTGTTTGAGAGAAGAAAAACAAGTAGCCCTCAATAAGTGACTGATAATTCTTGATCAGACACGTCGGTAATAAAACAGAGCGAAGAGTGAGGGGCGGGCAAGAAGCGGGCAGATTGTCGGTGAACTGACGATTCCGCGCGCAGCATGGCAACTCGTTTGACTCGTCCGCGTGATTACTAACCACCGAGGACTCTCATCTTGGATAGAATTTCGATCAGTCTTTCATCTGACTTATATTTCTCTAATTTGACTTAGATGCACTAATTCCATTGAAGTGGTTAAATGTGTACAAATAAAATTTAAAATTGATGCAAAAAAGTTGATGCGTCCAGTCTTACAGTGTTCGTCGCGACGTCCCATGTGTGTAATAACCATAAGACAGTTTTTCATCAACCGCCAATGGAGGCCACCAATGACGAGGCGACTAGCAATCTGCACGAGAATGATCGCCACTGTGCCAACTGCAAAATTACTGTAACTCCGTTGTGGAGAAAGTTTGGTCCAGTCAAGTTTCTATGTAAGTTTAGTGTGTACTGATGTCAATAATTTCATCATTGATTATCTTGTAAACTTTCAATAGGCAACGCTTGTGGACTGTATTACAAAGTGAACGGAGATCATCGACCATACTATATGAATAAGAATAAACTCAACGCAATCGCAAAAAAATCCTTGTTGCGCTGCGGCAACTGTGGCACCAACAAGACGACAATGTGGCGAAAAAACGGGGGAGTGCATGTTTGCAATGCTTGTGGTCTCTACTTTCGAATCAATGGACATAACAGGTGAGCAATAATTCCGTTCAGGCACCAAATTACAACCTTTTTATGCTTCTACTAAGGCCAATTACTATGCGCAAAGACGTGATTCGCACTAGAAGAAGACGTGATACTACGTTTGAGATGGTGAGCCAGATGGATGAAGAAAAAGAAAGCAACAAGCTCGTACTCAGTACAGAGATTGAGCGCCAATCAGAGATGCACTACGCGAAGCACCACTCCTCGTATAAGATGGTGATCAACACGGTGGTTAGGTCAACTCCAGTAGAAGCACATAGCCACCATGTGTACCAGGAGCCTCACACTTACCACCATCAGCACACGTGTGCGACTGCAATGATCAACGGACCAATGGAAGCAAATTCCAACCCAAGTTCGATGGCAACAACCACGCTCATCGACAATAACTATTATTGCTCATTTTGCTAACAGTGATTGTTCAATACGAATTTTTATTCGTAACTTTTTACAAAAAGAAGTGGCCAACTAAATGGCCTAAAAATAAATAAGTGGAATAACCGTCATATAAAATCACTGACGTCAACAAAGCGTAGAATCTTGGCAATGCAATAATCAATGATAGATATGTCTTGAGAGCCCAATCCAAGTTAGATAGAAGAGATTCCAAAAAGCTTGGGCAATACATTTGAAATTATTTAACATATATATGTTGATGGAAAATATATAAATATAAATCTATAATTACAAAATGTACAGAAGTATAAATAAACATTGGCACTTAAAGGGCACATTGAAAAAAGGAGGGTGAAAAAATATATATAGTGTATAAATGATAGACTGAAAAAAACATCTGCAGTAAAAGGATCTCGGACTTTGGGATGACCGGTTGGAATTGACTAGAGTATTTTAGGTTAAACTCAGCACATGCTTTCGAATTCATCGGAAGAACTCGTGCTAGTTGTTGGGTGTTGATAATACTGTGGAGAGTGAGATTGCTGAAGTAGAGTTTGCTGTTGGCGAAACTTAAGAAATTCTTCCTTCAAAGCCGCACATCTTGCTTCCATGTCTTTCAATGTGTTAGTTCTTGGGACTCGATACGATTGGTATTTTATTGATCGCTGGCCTAGAGTACCATAGATTTCCGTGTCACTAAACGGACCTCGACTGGGTAATCGTTTAGTTGGCTGCTCTTGTGCCAGACGTTGTTGATGGGTAGATAAAGTGCGTTCCCGCTGCCAAGTCTGCCAATGACGCCATCTCAGCTGCTCTCGACGTAATCTTTCTACAAGTTCGCTATCAGTTGGCGATGTGGCATCAAGTTCGTAGTTTCTATCAACAGAGACATCTACAGGAAGCGCATCACGTGCGGATGAAAGAGTTTGAGTTTGAGAACGTATTGGATAATTTTCTATTATAGCCTGAGGTGGTGGAGTTGGAAACGAAGATGGAGACGCGCCGGTGAGTGGAGCTCTCGGTAACCCAACAATTCGTGAGGGATGAGCGATTGAGGTAGAACCAGCTGAAATACCGGAGCTTTGACCTGGAGAATGTGAATTATGCGCGGGCAAGAATGATGTGCTTGCAAAACCCGAATTGGTACGAAAGTGAGTTGATTGTTGATGTGATGAAGGTAAATTCAGAGATAATTGACTAGTTATTTGAGAAGTTTCATTCAAAAATAATTCATCACGAGGATATGTTGCACTTTGCACTAGAAAAGTGGTACGATTGCGATCCGCATTCTCATCACAACTTCTGAAGCTTAACTCAGCAGATGGTGAAAAGGAACGAACAGGAAGAGAAGTGGAATAACTATTGAACACATGCTTGGTAGGAACCACATCTTGACTCGGTGGTTTATCATCCACCGAAGTTAATACTGGAGTACGAATGGGAGTATACCAACCTAGAAATAAAATGCAACTTAATCCCGAGTATTCTGCAATAAGAAACATACCTTCAATCGAGCGGCGATAAGGCGAAGCACGGCTCATAAGATAGCCACTGCGGACCTTTTCAACTGCTCCAAGAAGATGATCTCGCGTATACTCAAACTGCTTCTCAGAAGAAGAATCAGTTGAAGTGTTAAGTGTGTCCATTCTCTCCCTTGAATGCAGTTGCCCTGGAGTCTCGACTAGATGTTGGGGAATTGGAATATTTTGATATCGATAGTATTGCTGGGCTCGGGGTTTTTGAGCTAAATAAAAAATATATTAGAATTTAACTTTTGTATTTAAAGCTTACCTGGTTGCGATATTGGTTGATTGTAAGAAGTCGAATCGTATATAGCTTCGGGAACTGTTTCTAATGGCGTGAGTTTTCTGCTCAGCACTCGTCCGGCAAATTGAGAGATAGAACGGCCTATAGGAATTGTAGCACGCAAAGGTGAGTGTTCAAGACCGGCACGATGAAAAGAAACAGGTTGTCTGGTAAGACGATGACTTGAGGTAGTCAGATCATGAATTGGTCGTAAAGATGGTAACTCGTTTATGCTCGACTTTGCGCTCTGTCGAGCAACCTCCACCATAGATTCATTCTCGTTGAAACTAAAAGTGTCGAATCTTGGTGACAAAGATGACTGCAAATCGATGCCATTGGCGGGAGAGTTTCTCTGAAACACACCATGATTCGGAAGATAGATAGTTGATATTTGAGGCTGATATTGCAAAAGTGTTTGAGGTCGGGTCGGTATCGAGGGTGGCATAAAATCAACTTCAGGTAGCCCGTGAGATTCGACAAAAGAAAGTTGCGAAAAGGGTCTTCTCACTTGACTTTGACCACTGCCATCGCTGCGAAAACTTCCGCGCACACTAGCTTGCTTAGAGGAAGTGATTTCAAAGTTGTGCGATGTGATCCCCTCCAATTCACTTTTGGTTTTGGGCTGCGAGCCCAAGTGTCTCACCAAACCGGATTCTACACTATACTGCAGATTTTTCAAAGCTCGTCGTCTCGGAGGGGGTACAGGTCGCTCATGAGGCGATTCATCACCGGGCCAGACGGATGCGCTTGGATGGTGCGCATTTCGGAGATGCCAATATTGGGTGGCATCATCGAACCGTGGTAACTGTGCAGCGGCGGGCTCGGCACAAACCTGGTTAGATAGGAGGGCCTGTGAACCAAAACGTCTGGCCAAGCTTCCGGCACCAAAGGCTGGTCGCTGCCAGTAGTCCCGGTAGTTGTCGTATTCGTTGTCGTAGTACTGTTGTCCAAAGATGCTGTTGCCACACGAGGTATATCTTCGACACAGATTGCGTATGAAGGCAAAGAATAAGAATAGGTAGACCGAACAGGGGGAACAAACACTACAGGGGGTGGGGCAAATCACAAGACACGACCAACATTAATGCACAAGCACACTACCGTACACACTACCATGACAAATCGCGCACTAGACCTAGGGCTTTAGTGGTAGAAGTCGACTTTTTTTGGAAATAATATAGTAACTAAACTAAGTGTCTGCATATTTTAAAGGAAAGAGAAGAGTCAAACACAGGCTTACCGAGTAGACCAACTGGCATGGAAAGATTAGTCATGTAGTCAGAAGTAACTGGCAAGAAAGAACAAACATTGCCATTGTTAAAGTAACAATAATCAAAGCAGCTAAAATAGAAACACCAACAATCCATTTGAGACAACTTGAGTATTTTAAAATTAATATATAAACTCTTATTATTAATAAAAATACTATCATATTTTTAATCTAAAGTTAAACAAACAATCAAACTTTTAAAAAATACATTTGGTCAAAATACAAGTACTTATATTTACTAAATAGAGCAAAAGCAACTTTTTTATTCTAAATATTGTTTAGGAAAAAAATAAAGAGCCTTAGAATATTAATTCTAATGCATTCGAGTTGTCATTGACAGCGATCCGAATTAATTGAAAAACAGAAAAATAATGAAAAATTACCTTGTGGTCGGTTCGGATCGAAGATCTCGAGTCTGGGTTAGTGGAAGCAAAGACAGAAATAAAAATAGAGAGAGAGAGAGAGAGAGAGAGAGAAATTAAGGGTTAGTGAGTTAGACTTAAGTAGGCAGATGAATCGACTCGAAACTTAAGTGCAACCAAATTGAAGTAATACAACTAATATTAAGATATTAAAAAAAATTAAAAGTACCCAGTAAAATCGTTTACCAGATTGAAATCCAATCCAGAAGCATATAAACTATTACAACTATTACTAAGAAAAAAATGAAAACGACACTTTTTGCTTGAATAAATTTCAATTAATATTTCTTCTTAAGAGATAAAAGCAAAAGCTGAAAGGAAGTGATTGCATTGAAGCAAAAGTAACAAAATAAAGTTAGAGAAGAAATAAAACAATCACCAACACTGATCGATCATAGGAAGTAACGCGCCAAGTAGCAACGCTAATCGAATTGCGAGTGAGAGAGAGAGAGAGAGAGAGAGAGAGAGTCGCAGCAGATCATCATGGCAATTGTGAGAGTATAATATAGCGATCACAATACGTACTGTTTGGAAGGCACAGGACTATCACCATAGGAATGAGTTCCATTCACTGGACAAGTGACCATCATATAAGCTGCCAAAATGAATCAGGTAAGATTGGTAGATTGGATCAAGTTAGGATGCTTACATTTCTCAAGTTGGCGTCGTTTGCGTTTGTTGCATACTTTGACAGCACAGACAACTAGTACCACCGAGGCGACAAAGAAGAGAACACTGCCCACGATGCCAGCGATGAGGGCGCGCGATGAGTGCAACCCATCGGCCAAACCTATCAACATACAAATAAAAGCCAGGTGACGATTGTTATCGAGGCACGCTCTAGATCGATAATACCGCTCAAATTGACTTCAATCATCTCGCTCACTTCACCGACGCCCAATATGGAATATGCCCAGACGCGGAAAATGTACCGTGCATTCGGCTCTAAGTTTTTAACTAAATATAAAAGAGAAGAAATAAGATAGATAACAAAATAATCAGAGAATTGAAAATAGTAACAGAAAATAATTGGAGTAGAACTTACAGAGGAAGGCAGTGTCGTATGGAATAGGATCGGTGTATTGCCAGCTTTGATCGGTCTGGCGAAACTCGACCCGGTAATAGGCGACCGCCACGGTTCGGTTGAGTGGTGCAAGCCAGGACAGCACCCATCCCTGGGCCATCTTCTCCAGAGTGACGTTGCGTGGCGCGTCCGGCTTGGGACCTGGCAGGCCAACAATTAAAGATTTATTGTAACGCGCTCTACCGCTTTGCATGCCACATGTCGAACAATTGAAACAGATCTGGTTGCCCACTTATGTGCGGGCAGGATGGAGCCGGAACTAGTGCCTTCCACCAACCAGTGCCCGTTCTGAACACAACAAGACATATGGCAACAACACCAAGTTGTTTCCGCATCCCTCACTCACACCCTTGCACTTCGACTACCCAGCTCACTGTGTACAACTGCTAAAACAAAAGTTTATGATGACAGACCAAGTTTTCCTCACATATGTTTGAGAATTCAATTAATTAAATTTATTAGTCGACGAGATTGCAACAAGGCTGAGGTTGTGGCTAGTGACAGTGTGCTCATCTGCATCACCGGCGACGCGCGAAACGCTGCAAATATATTATTAATATAGATTACTGTCGAGTAGCGGTAGAGAGAAGCAATCATGCATATCGCGCCAAATCGCATCCCAAGCGCCCTTCAGTGTTGAGGATACTTCCACGGATAATAAGAGCAACTCGACTCCCTAAATGGATTGGCACCATCATTCACCACTGGCGTGAAAAGATGCAACACCAACTATTGTCTTCAATTAATAAAATTGCAACAAATTGGAAAAAACAACCTGTCACAGCAGCAAATTAGTGTTAATTTAATTAATTCCTTAAAATACGTGTCATGATTCTTTCACAGAAGAAAATGCAAAAGAAACTTGTCGGCATCGAATCATAATTAATGATGGTAGTGTAACGATGAGTGAAACGCAACGATTCGCGTTCTAAATGGCGCATAAATAATGATGTACTTCAAAGACGATGCAGTGTACTCAATCATAGCCACAGCAACGGAGATTTTTGCATAACTCCGTTGGAGACGATTCACCAAGTAGAACAGTAAATATGGCATAGGAACTTTAGCTAGTGTCGATCGCAAGAAATCGATAGCTGGATGGTTGGTTCCATGGAAGCCGCGCACACTCCATAGTGCTATCGGCAGCACTCGTCCGGGCCCGAGTGACTCAAGTTTAAATAAATAATGATGCGAAGCTCACTGTGAATGAGCAACAACAGAGAATGATTCTAGCAAAGTGTGTGGGTGTGTCAGCATATCACCTATCGCGCATCACAACTTGTCAAGTGTCCTTTAGATCTATTTAGAATGTAAAATCTGGACCAACACATTACACACTGCGTATGAGTTGAAGAGGCCTAGAGCCTAACAGAAAAAACAAAACCCGCAAAGTCTCGTCATACTGCAAAACGAATTTGCTCCAATACGCTCATCACTATATCGAATGGTACCAAATGCATTGCAAAAAATGACGCACAAGCAAATAAAAATATATATTCTTACTAATACAATCACAACTTTGATGCTAAGTTAAGATGCATAATACTGACAATAAACTAAATTGAATCTGTGCACAAAAGAGGAGATAAACATTGTAGTTTTCCAAAGTAACCTACACTGGAAAGACAAAAACGATCCACATATGGCTGGCAATGCTCCCCGGGTGCACTACAATTCAATTAGATAACCCTATTGCAACTTAAAACTGGAATAGAATTTAAATTCAATTATATTGATTGCCAGCCCGCAGTGTGCGCCAATCGACTTGAGCGACGTGCGCGCCCAACTGGCAAACAGTGCAAATTGTGAGAAAGAGAAAGAGAGAGAGAGAGAGAGAGAGAGATCTGACAAACTTGAACAATGCCAGAATAGGCATTACATAAGAGATAAACCAAGCAAACAAAAACTATTGGATCATTTGATTGAAACACATCGAGTTGGAAAGATATTAATTGACAGAAAAACATGAAGAACCACCTTCTTACCTGAGGGCTTCTGTACGGTGGGAATGTATGTGGCACCAGATGCGTCAGTTGGATAGATTTTCTCCCCAAAGCTCCATGCTACAAACGCAATTGTAATCATTGAGAATGCTTGCTCATCAGATGTCTACCTTTAGTTGAGGTGCGAATAATTTGAGAAGGAAGACCAGCACCTAAGCGATTCGAGGCGTACACCTGAAACTCATACTCGGTGTCCGCTTGTAAGTTATACAGAGTGAAGGTGTTGGTACTCTCTGGGGGTGGCACACGAATAGTCTTCCACTCTGCATCGCCTTGGTCCGAGATTCGATAGCTACCATCACAGAAGAGAGGTTAGTCAAATTACAGCAAATTATTGAAAATAATTCATCTACCTCAAATGGAACGTTTGTTCATGGCCTCCATTGTAGCTAGACTGCCAACGCACAGTAGCAGCAAAATAGCTAGTGTTGACCGAAAGACCTGTGGGTGTGTGTGGCGTAGTGTCTGCAGTGCACAAACAATAAAGGTATGAGTAGGGCAACGCTAGACGATTCTCACACACTTACTGTTGATAATAAGATGAGTACTAGCCACGATTGTGGCAATCTCATTCTCGAGAACACATTCATAAATTCCGTGATCCTCTTTCTTGAGCAATTTGATAGTCAAATTTCCAGCTCGCTGTGTTGTCCGCTCACGTGACAGCTTCGATCCATCAGTCTGTGTGTGAATCAAATATTTTCATGAAACCAAAGCCGAGTAAGTAAAATAAAATATATCACTATAAAAATCAATTAAAATTCCAAATAGCCCAAATAGTACCAAACTTTAAAAGGTTCATAAACACCGATCGGACCAAGAGGAAGGTCCGAAAAGAGAAAAAAAGAGACCCAGGCGGCAAATTGTCGCCAAGAGACGAAGACATGGTGATTTATCGATTGTCAAACCAAGGAATGCGACAGAAGGAGCGTGATAAATTGTTGGAAACCGCTAAAATTTAACTGTCTGCTTGAGATTAAAATGATTTTAACTTGTTCCCCTTCAGACTGAGAATCAGACTGGCATCTTGAACATCGAGTAGAGTGGAATGGACCATCCACTCGCACAGACCAACAAGACAGGAACAGAGTTGATCAGTAGCAAATGCTCGGTTAGGGGCGCAGTATCGATTGTTTTCTCCCGTACACATTGGCCATCCATGAGACATGGTCCATGCAGACAATCAAATTGGATAAATTTAATTTTTAAATTGCCATTTCACGCTAGATCAGCACTGATGAGATATCTGCAGTTTGTCAGACCAAGACAAGAGTTCTTCGCTACGGTACCGAAACTAATTGGATCGAACCAAGCGAACATTCAATATGGTTGCCTACATGCATCAAAGTTCGATTCTTGCTATATTGATCATTGCAAAAAAGTAAAATTAGTTTGTTTCTAAAGTAGTAGATCTCTCGGGACACCCTGAGTGAACAAGTAATAGACTGGCTAAGTAAAAACATTTTAATAAATTTTAATTTCAAATGTAGCTTAGTGTGTGGGGCAAGTGTCGCGGAGTGACTCAGTGTTGGTCTGCGCCGCTGGCAGTGGTCATCTGGCTCAGTGCTCTGACGCGGCAGCGATGTGCCGACAAGCGGCGACTTGATTTATGTGATGGGTCTCTCGGTGTGTCACTCGGTGGAGCGACGGCGGCAAGGCAAACCTAAGCCACATAAGCTGCCATGGCACACACTTGTTCGCCAGCACTGGCCAACCTAATCTAATTTCACATTACAATTTGTTAACTCAGCACAGAAGAGCAGTGACTGCGCGCCGCGAACCGATTCCACATGTCAACCCAAGTAAGCGTCACTCAGGCCATACTTGGTCTTTGTAGTGGAAGCACGCTCTCTCCAACTCAATAGCCTAACCAAACAAAACACATTCTCTCTACATAGACTTACCTTACGCCAGTAGAGGTTGGGCTTTGGCTGACCTGAACCTTCGCACGACATCGACACTTCCTCGTTGACTGCCCGAGTGTAAACATCCTTCGGTTTCACCGTGAATATAGGAGGATCTAAGAAAACAAATGCGCTCGTTAATCACTGCTCGTAAGAATCAAGTCACAATGGACACTATGAGCGATCACCGTATTCTAAGTGGAC
The DNA here is from genome assembly GCA_011762765.2 of Rhinocypha anisoptera. Lineage (NCBI taxonomy): Eukaryota > Metazoa > Arthropoda > Insecta > Odonata > Chlorocyphidae > Rhinocypha > Rhinocypha anisoptera. The sequence continues at coordinate 15,666 of WURS02000442.1, forward strand.
TCAAGTAATCGAGTGATAGACCAGAGTAATGTCCAGTGATTCAATAAATTTAATCGATTCGCTACAAACCACCCTAGAAGCGGTCACTCTCGTTGGAAATTCAAATCGAGCCAAGAATCGATAAATTCTATTTTAATATTATGATCAAAAGAATAAAGGTTTGGCCTATTGAGAGTGAATCGAGGAAAAGAAAGCAATTTCATCTTAGAGAAATAAAGCGTGACGCACCTCGAACCAGCACTTCCATTCCTTGCGATGACTCCGAGCTGGCATGTATGTTGTAGGGTGTGCAGCGATAGATTCCTTGATGTTCGTGGCTCACCCGATTAAAAAGAAGTGAACCGTTGTTGAGTGTCACTACACCTGGCGACGAATTTGGATCAAATGGACGACGGTCCTTGGTCCATGTAACAAACTGAAACGGAGGGGAAGCCTGAATGAAGCATCGGACAATGCCAGACAGACCGTATGGCAGATATTGTATGGTGGGCGAATAGTAAACGCGTGCTGGATCTGTACAGGTCAAACACAGTGAGTTTGAGTCTAAACTCCATCTTGACTTACATTCAACGTTAAGATAGGCTTCAGCTGTTTCAGGCAAACCAATTCCATTAGACACTTCACACGTGTACCGGCCCGAGTCCTCCGCTACTGTGCCCATAATAGTGAGAATGCCATGTTTGATGGAAAAACGATTTTCCAGCCAAGGCATGTGGCCTATTTCTACTCCATTATGAAACCACCGATGGGTGACGTTGGACGGTAGTGCTTTGGCTTCACACACAAACTCAACACGGTCACCTTGAAGTTTAGTCATGTTGCGCGGAGGCAAAGTGATCACAGCAGGTCCAGCAATGATGATCTTGGTGCTAGTACTGATGGAGCCCTCTCTATTGCGACTGGTGCAACGATATTCACCGATGTCGCTTAGTTGAATGCTCACTATCTGAAGCTCGTTGGGAAAGAAACGGACGTTGGATGTGCTTTGCAGTGGTAGATTGTCCTATGACGCCAACAATTTGGTATTTAGATGCATCTAAGAAAGTGTTCTTTACATACCTTGTACCACACAATTTGCGGGGTCGGAGTGCCCATTGCCTCACAAGGCAAGGTGATCGATTCGCCCACTTTGACGTAGATCACATCCGGAGGCTTGAGTCGAAACTGGGGCGGAGCTGTGGGCAGAAATCAAATCATTACCAATCAGGTATAAGCCTGCCTTGCTCGCTGGCTGGCATGGTGATTGATGCGTCTCTTGGTTGGCCCAATCGCCCGTTGGGAACATTTTCCATTTCGATTCATGCAATGCTGGTCCAACAAGGGATGATAAACGAAATTCGATTCGCGCACATACTATAATTAGCTGCTAGCATACATTCATATGGGGTACTGCGACACTGTCATTTTTTGCAAATTGACACTGTTTGACCGAGGGTACTTTTAATAGTTTCCATTGATTTGCTCCACTCTGTTCCGATTAAACTGCGCAAACCAACTTGGTACTGTTGTTAGTAAACATCTAATGTGATCGATTGTATTGGTAGCTACAGAGACTAGCGCCGTACTGAGCTGGCACTACAATGCAATTGACGCAGGCCAAGGTGCTCAGGCAACACGGGCTTGCCATTAGCAAGTTTCCTCACGCACTCGATTGAGATGTAAATCCAAAACTATTCTTAATGAGACAAACAAATGAATCAAGACTGCGTGTGAGAATTTGGCATCGAAACGCAAGTGAACTTTAGAAAAAAGCTTGCAGTATGCCGAAAAGCTTTGTGAGACAATCGCAATCCAGACTATTGTTGTATCACTTGTATTAGCTTCATAAAATTGCGATCGCAATCAATATTAATCTAAAAACGGAAGCGGCCCTACTAGATCGTAATTGGCTTACCGAGAACATCGAGGTGAACCCAAGTTCCATTCTTGATAGGCTCTGGGGGTCGGTTGAGAAAGAAGATCTTGCATTCGTACCACCCTTGGTCGGCCTCGTGCAAATGACTCAGATTAAGCGAGGCTTGCCCAGTGAGGCCTACTCGTCCTTCGTAGCCTTCGCCAACGTGCGGTGGGTATCCGTCGTACCAGATGTAGATTGGAATTTTTACTCCTTTCTTCTCCCATTGTATCACATAGGGCACCCGAAAGCCTTCGGGAAAGTCAAACGAACAACGCAGCACGACACTTTCGCCCAGATTGGCAGAGGTCCGATAAGGCTCGACCTCGCCGCCGCTCAGTCCTAAGACAACAAGAAAAAAGAATAGACATTAGTGAGGCAAAACAAACAATCCGACAAATACACAAGCACTTAACGATCCAATGCTGAGCAAATAATCACGAACCGAAATTGGCATAACTAAGAGCAAGGCGCAGTGTAAGGAAACGCGCAGTTATGTTCTGCTCACTCTTTCCCTCTTAGTTGGGTGCTAATGTCTTAACTTAAATAAAATTAAATAACATCTCAAGATAAGAATTTTAATTGAACAAAGAAATTGCCAAGTAATGAGAGCAATTGTTGAGAAGTCATGCGAAGCGAAATTCGATCAAATCCCAAGCGAGTAAAAGTAAATTCCACGGTAGAGGCTTAAAACAACATTCAAACTTCAACTCAAAAACTATAACCCAAAAAGACATTGAAAAGAAAAATGCATCGCAGTGATAGTGCAATTGTCCTGGGAGAGTCCCAATGCAAACTTGATAGTCAACAGCAAGCTATAGCTAGTATCCATTTAATTCGGTAACAAATGATCGAATAATTTATGTTCATTTTGATAAAGCAGACCAGTGGATGGCGCGATCGTTGCATGTCGATGGCAGTCTAACGAGTGAAGACAATGCTAAATGTCCAGCTGCAGTGAAGATACAGATCAATATCCTAGTAGAGAATTTATTTATTTTTCACAAATCGCAACAAAACATATGGATAGTTGTTTGAAGGAAAGAAGCACGCAGTCGGAATACCGGTCGAGAGTAGAATCTGGCATCATTGAGAAGCAAAGCGTACCGAGAGGCGTCAAGCCGGACTCAATCAATCTCATGGCCTATCACTGATCACCACATGGCAGTGATGATAGTGAAACCTGATAACAAACAAGTGAGGCAGGCAAGCAGGAGTGGTGTTCGATCGAATGTCCAGTTGAATGGCGTCATGTTGATGTGTGAGCTACATACTGATGGCGGCCCGAGTCAGCAGCAAGTCACTGGCAGCTACCTACCCCCATGATAGTAGTCCACTCTGCTGGGACTTGCACTTCAGAATGGTAGATTAAAATTCCCAGTTAAGTTTCGACATGACGCTGTTTGTATGCGTGTGCCACTCGTTGGCACCACAGCGAATGTCAAGTTAGGGATTTGTGACGGGCAAGCCATCCGATCTGGTTGCAAGCAAACCACCGTTGATGCGACTAACTGGTAAATAATGGAGTTGGTCCGCGCGTTCCGCACCGCTCAGGTCAATTAGTGGCCGGTAGTGCGCACCGATCGCGACATCAACCAAACAAATTGCACTAAAATGGCTTGTATAAATCATGTACATTTTGCAATTTAAGCAACACACAACACAAAACTAAAGAATTCTTTAGCAGAACCAAGATGTTCCATTAAAAATTCATAAATGCGTAATCTTTTGTAAGACTTTCTAGTCATAAAATTTAATTGGTTAAATAAGATAGTTGTGTCAATACAAACTGAAACGACAAAGAGTCAGAAAAAGTAACGTTTAGCATTCACGAATTGTGCTATCTTTCTTGATGACATGACATATGACGACTTGACGTAATATTTCTTAAAATAGAATGATGGCGCGCTTTAGGAATCTAGTTCCACTGAGTAGTACCAGTTGGATAATCAGCACTACCTATAGCAAAATCAATAGACAAGTTTGGTGGTCAGTATCTAGTGAAGGAAGCACGCCAAAAGCAATGAAATATCACGAATTGACCACTAATAACTCGATTAACATGATCGGACACTTGAGTGATAATCTGTACGATTAGTGATACCATTACGCAACACTAAGTAACATTGCACCCCAGCCTGTTTGATATTCCATTAGAATGGTAGAAATGAATCGTCACCAAGGCTAATCAACGCGCATAACGATAATGGGTAGACCGTCACGAGGTAGCCATAGTGAGCCGGACATAAAGCAGTGATCGGTGGCGACCCCATTTGGACTCGGCCTACTCTTGGTGTCAACACTGACGGGCGCAAAGAGTTAAACCAAAATTGTTTTATAATTGATTCTAATAATTCATTCTCTTTGACTAGGGAACAACATGCAAATGACAAAACTTGGTCCCACCCTTGTGCGCGCGTGTATCTACTCTGGCGCCACATGGAAGCTTAGACCAGTTTGGATAGAACTGTCACGGCAGATACCAATTAAAAGTGATTGCACACAGAAATATTGGATACCGACCAGTAAACTTGGTCCACTGGTCAATGTACATCGGACATAATTGGCAATTGCAATGTGGTCATTGTTTTCAACCACAGTTTTGTAACTTAGTGTTAAGTTTGGTACAATATAATGCTCATTTTAACTTTATTTAGCTTTAGAAAGTGAGAATAATGTTGACAAGTGTTCAAAGAAAGTTCACAAGTAAATACTAGACAAAACAAAGCCGTGCAGTGCAGTTCAAAGGCCGGTCGATGGCCATGTGGCATTGTGTGAGTGGTTTGGCTCGGTCCGTAATGGTGAGGGCATCACCATGGTGAACCGAACCAGAGTCATGTGAAAGCATTTGTGAGAGTAGAGCTTCGCCACATCCAGTGCCACTGTTGGTGGCGTCTCGCTGCCATTACGCTCGTGCATGTTTATTTAAAATTCAATATATGCTCAAAATAGAATAAGCTCGCTAATTCATTCGTGAAAAATTAAATCAAATATCACAAATGGCACACTACGTAAAAAGTGCGCTATCGCTTTGCCGGTGCTCAATTGTACCAACCAGAATGGCAGTCAGTCACTCAGTCAACATTCAGAGCCGCAAAGAGAATTTTATATATTAATAATAATAATAATAAAATAAATAAATCCAGCATGGTGAAGCTGCCATCAAGTCGGAGTCTAAGCGCCGCACGATACAACACACTGGGTAGGGAATAATTACAAGCGCGCACTCGACTCTCGAGAAAATAATTAATATTCGAAACAATTCCTATTGTCCAGCAGAATGACCAAATTATTTGCTCTAGATCTGGTGCACTGTATTGAAAAAAGTAATCATCAGAATCGGTTACCGGGTGGGTGGTGAGTGGCGTTGATAGCAAGCCGAACGAAGCCCACTGGTCGCCTGGTGACCAGACCAGTGGTAGCGGACCATGCCCGCAACGCACCCCAGCCAAGCGACACAAGGACATTGGTACCATTGCTGCCATTGGTGGCTATCACTTGTAAATGGAAATAAATTGATGACCAAACACGAAAAGTTACTATCAAGGCAATTAAATTAAGTAATTCGAAAATGTCTTATTCGATTTGTAAGAGAAAGTGAGGCTATCGCTCACTATAGTGACGCCATTCTCCTCAATAAGTGAGGTGAGTCCACATTAAGCAAGTCAACTCGAACCAACCATCCGACTGTTTTTTCTAATTCGATTTCAACAAAGTAGAGAGAAAAAACTACTCGGACCGTGCCATACCAAAAGACAATTGGCACCATCAAGAGTGTAAGGGAAGTGAATTGAGGCCAAGTGCGAGATGACAGTTGGTCATCGCAAAAACTTGATTGAATCTCATCTAAAAGAAATTTTTGTGTACTTTCTATCATCGGTTGTTGGCAAATAAAGATAGAATTGTTGAATAGAAACAGCAGAAATAGAGTAAAACTATTATATTACGATCAAGTAGAGAGAATAACTTTCATTGACGCGCAGAAAGATCACTTGTTTTGATCATAGAGAGAATGTATTGCAATCTAGATTAACATCCAAAGCAAAAAAAGATTGTGAATAGACTAAAAACTTATCACATAAGTTGGCCCACCAAATGCGGAAATGTAAACAATTGTAGAAGGAAATAGCAAAGAAGGAGAGCCAATCAAAGCGAGTGAGGTTCGATTGGTAGACAAATGGGTGACCATTGATGGGCAGAAATCACCGAGACCAAGTAGGAGGCTGCTAATAAAATTTAAAGTTGAAATTAGCTCTGGCTGTCTGGCACTAACTGTCGTCGTTAACGTCATTCTAATCGACAAGTCACCAACAAATTATCGAAGTGGCCCTTCACAATGAACAGGAGGAGCGAGAGAGGGCGGGAATGGGCACAGTAGAGTAGTAGTGTGGATCAATGCCGAGATGGCCATTGGGCCCTAATCGAGCGACACCATTTTGGCGCGACTTGTCGCCACTTTCATAGTAAACCAGCTCGACTCACTGGACTGGGTGCAGTGTGCAGGCCTAGGCTATACCTTATGACACATCAGCAGTGGTGCACTTCTCACCGGCCTACTCGTGCCTCACTGGTGCCACTCGTAAATCGACCACTAATCCAGAAGGCATGTCGTCCAAGCTGTCGAGCTATGTTTCCACATCTCTTGGTGTCACTTCCCGACGACAAGCGCGCCGACAATGTCAATAAAGCCCGCTCTAATCAGATTAATGAAAGAGGCTGAACAAAGACACGATACCTGGCACAAGGATAGTTTGGTTGAATTTCAAGCTAATTAACTCGGCTAAGACAAGATAAGACAAAGAATGGTGCATACCATAAAAAGAACAAGTACAGAAAAAATGAATAAACGAAAGCAAGGTGTCTTGTTAGAGTTGCCCTTCGATAAATTCAGTCACAATTTGGCTGTAACTTCAAACGAGATGTCTCTGCCGGAAATGGTTTGTTACAACCATTGAACTCTTGTCAATATTAGCCATATATATGTAGGCGTTGATCAAACAAACGATTCCGGCACATGAAACAAGAGAAATAGAGCTTGGCTGTTTGTTACTTTACATACACATATCTCACGGGAAGAGCAGGAAGAACCGAAGTGAATCAAAGACAAACACAAGTGAACGCACATTTGCCTATCATCGATGAATGGCCAACATCCTCAGTTGATTCTAATTCTTACACCTCGATGCTTTTGAAAAACACTAACTTTTCCGGTCAAACTATAAGCTAAAAAATGTTAATCTAACATAACATTTGACATCGAACCTTTGAGATTTCAAGCAAAGTGTGCTTTTGAGTAGATGTTTGCAGATGATTGTACACATAGATTTACTGACTAATGAACACTTTGGTTTGCTATTAGTTCAAAATTGTTATACATTTTATTATCATCAATCATCAAAAATACTCTTTATTTCTTAATTTATGTAAAAATTTTATTAATTAACCAATCAATATAAGAAAAAAATTTGATCAATTTCCCTGGCATAGGGTGGCACATTATGAGTATTTTCAAAGGAAACCAAGTTTAAATATGATTAAAATTTAATGATTTAAATAAATATAGCAATTTAAATTCATAATTTAGAACATTAAAAAATTACATTGAATTTTAATGTATAAAATTTTAAATTAAAAATTATTTATCTGATTCAGTTAAAACATTAAAATAAAAACAAGCCACTTTGAAAATTAATTATATGTTCGGATTATAGTTTTTCCAAGATTTTGATTTATCTTAAAAAATAATTTAGTCATAAAAAACCTAAAAATAGAAGCCCCATTAATTCAGAAAAATCAATGTTATATTTGTGGTAATTATTAAAGATGATTATAAAAAATTATCAATTTGTACCCAACTAATGCAAATTAAAAATCCTTTTAAATGAAAATAGAGTTTTAAAACTCGGTCAAGGCCCTTGGTGGTTCAATATGCACACTAAAACCAATAAAATCGAAGGAAAAGAACAAAAATAAGCTTAATTGGTCAAAGAATGACCGAACAAAGATAGGTCAGGTGCGAAAGTTGTCAGCAAGCGTGCAACCTATTTTAACTAATAGTAACAAAAGCAACTATTTTATGTTTTCAAACTGATAACAAATTTAAACAAAATTAATTAAAAACCAAATTTCAAAACAAAACAAATGCTAATTATGGCTAAAATAATTGGAATATATAAAGTGTTACCAGGGGCACTGAAGTAGTGTTGAGTCAATCGATACTAATGCACCAAGCATCAAATTATTCCTAATTATTATTGTTGTTCAAGCAAGACGCGATAAGAGAGTACTCTAATGAAACTAGACACAAATAACGCTTATCGAGAAGAGTTCAACAAGTTTAGCTCAATGCATTGATCTGATTCATTGAGCTCAATTGAAGCTTTGCTTGTGGTAGTAAAAGCAGAGAAGTGTCATCGATTATGCATTGAAACTACTGATTGGAGCATGCAAGGCAGTCATTTGTAATGGACAATTAGCTCTCTCTCAATCGGGTGTAGAGACATCCATTGCAATGGCACCAACAAGCCACAATCGAGAGCCATTAGCGCCACTGAATCGTCTCACGGATCACATCGCACTCGATCACTGGATCAGTATATCGCAACACTTTGGAGCAGCTTAAACGAGTGCATGTAATGCAATGCAGCAGATAGTTTCTTTTCCTAAAATTAATTACTTTAAAATTGATTTAGAAATGCATTAATTAAAACAAGTTGCGAGCACCATGGTAGTGACTAGTGATGTGATCATTGAGTAGCACAACACTTGTGCTACAGGCTGGTCATAAGGGCATAGTGTTGTGCTATCCACTGCAACCAACTCCACGAGAGGTTCGATTAATTGACTTGGGGCCCAATTAATCAGTGCCGGCCAACGCTGCCATCAATTACGACCCGTGGCCACAACTGTCGCCCGAGAGAGCCTGAATCAAATTAATCGGAGATTGCAGTATGCCCAACATGACCTAATGTGAGCCAATTGAGCAATCGTGCGCGTGGCAACTGAGAACCATGACCCAACCAATCAGGTCCACTCTTAAAATCACAGGCTGTATATTTGTGTCAAAGGCTACCCAAGTTCAACTATAAATAGAATCTAATAGAAGCACACCAATAGGCAACAATAGTTGATGTATGAAGCACTGCAATGTCATGTTTACGGTAAAATCGAAGCAACTGTGGGTGACTTTAATCAAACATCGATCACAGTAATCATCAAGTCAGATGAAGAAAGCAGTGAAATCTAAACACAATGATGGCGGAACTTACGACGATGAACAAAACCATTTAGCTTCGGAGATGGTCTCCACTTCCTGTAGAGCCATTTCTAGTGCTACTCAGCACAAGCTACAGACATTTATTTGTGCTGCTTCACCGCGATTTCCAAAACAAACCCAAAGTTTTGTTTTAGTTCGACTGAGAAATCTAGCAAGCTAACAAGTTTTTAATGCGAATCAAAACGAGTAGTGACAAAGAGTAGCGATGCAGCGACTAGCTGTCAACCATCTGAATGGTACTCCACTATAAAGGCTAAAGAGTAGGACAGCTCATTCACTTGGCCAACAGTCCTAATGGCTTGCCAATTCACCATTGGCACGCGAATCAAACCTTCTCAGCAGCAGGGACAAGAGTGCAGTCTAATTGGCTCCAATCTGCGACAAACATGCCAGCTAGTAGGATAGATTGAGGCACAGTCAGTGGTCACCACTGATGCAGTGTTGTGTTCACGGTCCCCTCACCCAACGTGGTTAGACCGAGCTCAATAGTGCACCGATACCAAGCTTTAGATGGATGCTTGCCTCTACCAGGCGGTAGATTTGATCAGGGTGCCGAACGCGATAGCATCGGTGCCATTAGTTGATAATCTCGAGCGACCAGTGGGTGCGGAGTGTAGTGAATGGCATGTCAGTCAGGTCTGGTACAGAGCCAACTAAGCATGGATAGCTGTGGGTGAGGCTACTAACCGCTACGAGTAGTCCAAGTTAACGTGTGTAGCTTAAAGTCAGACGCGTTCGTTCCGATGCCAAGATCGACTGACAAACGCGAGTCAGTCAATCGATGAATAATGTACTTGCCATATGATAGAATTCATTTATAGCAAAAAATGAAAAAAATAAACAAATTTCACTTTTAGGACTAAGCGATAGAACATTAGAGTGCATTAGATTTGTCCACGCGAGCAATGGTCATTGAGTCTACCCACTGACCACAGCAACCCACTGAGCCCGACAATTCGCACTTAGTGACTATGATGGCACCAAGCCATTTAGAATCACGCCTCATGCAGAGTCGACTGCGTACAAGCACAATCAACCAAACCATCAACTCGATTCCCCAGAGTGCCTTCACTGAGTCCTTAAGTAAATTTCGCTCATAAAATATTGATTAACATTGACACCAAGAGTGAAGCGAGAAGCATGTGAGAATGGGTGTAATTGCTCAATTGGCAGTCCAACAAGTCACTTGACAATGGGTGCTACGTGTTTGCTATAAAACCTAGGGCAAACCAAAAATCGAACTTCAGTGTCACCCAGTGAAATGTGTATGCATTAAAACGCCATTAAAGCTAGAATTCAAAAAGAAACAACGCAAAAACAACCTAGATATAAGCTACCAACAGTAGATTAAGTTAGATGGCAATGAGTTGACAGTCGACCTGTACACTTGGGCAATCGAGTAGCAAGATGCCATGTAAGCAGAGTGCACTCACCGATTCCCCCTAATGAGATCGAGCTCGACAAGCCTAGGTACTCTTCCAGACAGCCAATTCCAATCTCAACCTAAAGCTGCTGTCCGGTAGCACCACCCAATTAGTCAAATCAAATTAGGCAGACAAGATAAGAAATGGAGAGATAGCCAAAAGAAAATCAGAATCGACTGCAGAAAGAGACTGCCACCCACCAGCAGGTATGGCCAGAGAGATAGACGCTCCCGTGAGGTCTAAGATAGATAAATGACTGGCAATGACATGCCGTGCCACTGGCTGATGTGATTCACCAAACCAACCAAATTGTTATCAACACCGCGCACTGCTGATATACCAGCCACCGCGAGGAGAATCGATCAGATTGCTAGGGGAGTGACCATCGTCTCATCAATTGCGTCTTTTCACTCGCATCCGCCACCAGTTCTACTTCACTTTTTCGCGGTTGATTGACGTGCGCACTGAAGCGCCTCGTCTCCGAAATAAAAATATCGCATACTTTTTCTTCTAACTAATATTAGGTGTAAAATCACATACACATACCTAAGAACATTTTTGCAACTTTCAGGTAAACTTCAATAAATCACAACAGCATCAAATTAATTATATATCTTGTATGAATCGTGGGGCAAGGATTAACCTGATGGACCAATTATAAAATATGCTAGTGAAAAGGCATGGAGATAAGGAAGCAACTGGCTCATCAATCAACGAAAAGTAAAGATGGCTCCAGTGATGACAAAGAACAAAGCCAAGTTCGATTCTGCCAGTGTCACGGGTGGACGAGCATCATCGAACGATTGCAAGCAGATAAACAAAACTGGCCGTGACACAACACTGGTTCTTCACCAGCTCTCCCAGATACCACCTTGAAACACTATGCCTCACACCAGTGATAGAAAACTTAACAAAACAGTACAAACCATTGAACAACTTGAATGAGGCTCTATGAGAGTAATATTCACGCTAGAATAGCGTAATCGGTGAACAGTATTGCTCATTGTCTAATCATGAAAGAACTAACCTTTAAGTATAGTCTAACTAGCGACAGATGCGTCCAGATGAGGTGAAGTCATTGAGTGCGGACTCGAGAGTCGTCAAGTGCGCTTGGCACCTAGACGGACACTAATAACGAGACAAGTGCTAGCGCACGCATGATTGATGTCCTATCCTTTCGGCGACTAGAGACTGTGTAAACACAAGTCGGCTCTCTATCCACCCAAGCCCAGTGTGCAAGCAACGGAAGTACCCTCTTCTTTTAGTGAGAACTGATGGTGCAACCACCCAACTCTCTTTCACTCTTCTTCAATAGTTATAATAATAATTTTAAAACTAAGCTCAGTTGGCAGCAGTGATGCGCACAATCCGATTTGGCAAATCCGGCCTGGCCTACTAATAAATTGTGATTAGAGTACGTTTGTAGAGTTCGAAGAGCATAATCAAAGAACCAATTTAATTAAAATAAAGTGAACATGAAGTAAGAAGGGGTTGGCGAGTCAGATCAATTATTGATAGACCAAATGGAGCGCAAAGCAAGGCACAAGTCCACGAAGTGTAGCAGTCAACGAGTAGGGTGCGCCCATGCACTGTTTGCTCAAATTAACACACAGACAATGCTTTAAAACGCAAGTTTCTCCAAGGCCTTAGAAGTGATGATGCAAAAAATGGAGCAAACTAAAGAGTCCAATGCAAACACTAGAAAATCCACTGGGAATTAGACTTCATTCAAATGATATACGAACAGAGAATGAAAAGAAAACAGTAATACAACTGCAATGCAATTCTCCGCGTTCGGACTCGAACAAACGAAGATGTCATTCACTCATTAGATAAAGAGACATGTGGAAAAATCAACGCAAATTGCCTTGGCATGGCGGTGGTACCAGTCAAGTGATGCAAAATGAAGAAATCGAATGACGACATGGAAGGAAGTGGTGCCTGGTACATCGCTTGCCATCGCTAGCGGCGACTTGACAAAGCACTAACCCGAATCCTAGGTGCAATGCTATATCTGACCGACCCGAAAAAATATTTGAGATACTAATGTGTGAATTTATCAGTCAATGCAATAGGCAAGCAGGCAAGATCAATCATCAAGCCAACGAACAAACTCGACTCAGCTTTCGATGAGAGACCAAGAACAGATTTAACTTGTTGAGAAGGGACGACACTTTTGCCACCTCGCTCCAAATTAAGACGATCACATTTCAGTGAGATTAGCATTTCAAATGAACTGGTTGCGGTGGCAGTTAATGGCGTGCCAGTCAGTCACTCGATTCATCACCACCCGTCGGCTGGATTGTTCGGTGAAGCGGTCGATTGTGCGATGCTGCTACCTCTGGCACTGCCAATCTGTCGGACAGTGATTAGCCACCCACCAGGACTAATCTGGCATCTCTCGAGGTGATCGCAATTCATGCTATCTCTCAATATTTCAAGTTCACACAGAACGCTTTTTCAAAGCTTAACGCACTAAATTTTTAAAATTAAATTAACATAAGCATATATGAGGGACACTCACAATGAAGTACAATTCCAAGGTAAAAGAATACAGGCCATATGCACAAACAAAAAAGCTAGTTTATAATTTTTTAAAATTTTGCCAATTTTCAGGCTCAAAGTTGGATCATTACTAACCATTGAAAACTTTTAACAATTTTATGACAAATTCCTTATAATCTTATGAGAAAATTTTCAAAATAAGCTGAATTCTAGGACTAAGTCCTTTTTAAAGTAGATAAAATACAAAATTCTAAAAAAATAACTAACTTAAAATAATTGTGTTTAACAAAAAAACAAATCAAAGTGACCAATGTTTGAGAAATGAGTGTGGCTAGCACAAAGCGCAATGAAACGATGACGCAATCAATGTTTTGCTTAACACTCGGATAGGTTGTGTTTTTTATACCTTTAGAATCTATTTTATTGCTCGAAAACGTAATCTCTTTTAGACC
>WURS02000443.1:0-12850 GCA_011762765.2 Rhinocypha anisoptera
ATATTTTGTGGAAAAGTGCATACCTTTATTCAATATGGATTCCTTCCACCATGTCCAGCCTGATACCGTTAATCTTAAAAGATCTTGTGAGTGATGATATTCCCAAGAGCATTGAGGTCATGAATTAAATATGTTTATTGTAATTAATGACAATATATTCTTTAATTTCTGAAGTACTTATCCATATTTAACATAATGAACATGATTTATGAATGGGCATCATTCACTGGATAATGTGAGGAAAAATTAGAACATTGCTGAGACAACTCATTTGAACAAGAAAAGAACTGTATTACAATAATTTTTTATTTGAGTTAGCTTATTTAAAGCCCCTTTTGACATAAAAGCCTAGTACAGTAAGTTTTAAGAGATAATAGTTCCTGGTTGTGTTTTTAGATCATTGTCCCTAGCTAGTCTTACTCCTAGTTTAGAGGAATTAAATTTTAATTAAGCTACAACAGGCACCCGGTTGGCAAGTAAAATTGTTTTTGATAATAAAGGAATCCTAATTCTATGAATTTTAGTTTTCACTCTAGTATATCTTAACATAATGATGAGCCTCTTGTTTACTATTTCAACAAATATTTCATGATAAGGGCCCAATGTTGCAATGTTACAATTTTTGACTTCTAATATCATAGCTCTTGTGGCACTAGGACTTAAAAATCTTCACAGAATATTGTTTCTACCACAAAACCAGAAGTGCTGAATTGCAATTAAACCAGGTAGTAATGCTTAGCTAAATGTTCCTTTCAAGTGTAATCCAACTTTTATTGTCTTTTATCCCTTTACTTATGCCCCTACAATTTACCTAATACTTTTATAACCTTATACTAACTATACTCTTTGTTCTTATATGCTGTCTTAATAAATTACTGGATTTCTAAGTTTAGTTTGCTTATTACATTTTATCCTTTTTAACTTCTCATCTGAAAGGCCTTTTCAAGAAATAAGTCACTCGCCTATTCTTGCAACACTGATACAGTATAACTTGGAGTAAAATGTGTTTTCAATGAAGTAAGGTCTTCAATTATATTAGAAAGGTTATGAATGCTTGGCATTGTTCCATTTCTTGCCTTACAGACTCATCATGTTCTTGGTGTCCAAATGAGAGAAGGAACCAGCCTAAGCATTATTGCTTTGCAAGACATAGAGAAATAAATGTGGAATCTCCTTTCTGTTGCTAGAATGTTATTAGTTAAATCTTCTGAAGGAGCTGAAGACATATAGTTCACAAAGTTTCTAGGAGGGATGCGGTTTTTACTCATCCATATATTTACTGAAGATGGTGCATATTCTTGATGCCATCAAATTCAGCACATTTATTTTGTAATATCTTTATTATATATAATGTTTGATTTACACAATGAATTTGTTTATCTAAAAATATTTAGCTACCTGTGATTTTGATGACCTCACTGAAGTGGTCTAAGGTGTTAGCTTTATGTTGAAGTTTTGCCTGCTCAGCTGCTGTAGCATTTTTTTACTCACCTAAAGAGATAAGAATAATGAATAGCTCCATTTAGATTTTTTTTTTACTTTGTAAAGAAAGTCTTTTCTCTAGTCCCCTCTTGTAACATGTCTGCAAAACTGATTCTTAATATGCTCAAGAGAAATCCTTCTCATCAATTAGTCTCTAATATTGTGGTACCTGTTAGACACTGAAACCTAAATGCTATGTAGAATACCGTCCACAGCAGATGCTTTGGTTCCAGTGATTTGTGACAACTCATGTTAGCCTCACTTGCAATTTAAGCTGCTTGAATATCCTGTCTGTATTTCATCAGTTGGTGTAACACTAATAAGTGCAAAAATTTTGTAAGAGTTTCCCATAAATTGACTAAACCATAACATTATGAAGTGATAATGTTTCTATAAAAGTTTTTCTATTGGAATATGCTTGTATGTTTTAATAATTATTTGGTGAAATTAATGAACACTCATAGTTGCGACTGAGTTTTCCATGATCAAATAGAAAGGATTGTAGAAAAATCAAAAATGTTCATATTGATTTTCTTTTAACTCCTCATAAATTGGCTGCTGACAGAAAAGCTCCCTACTAGTTATACATAAATTATAAATTTGTGTTTATGCTCAAATCATGGTAATATGAATATATATAAAATAGAGACTTAAAATTCAATTTGAGTAGGTGAGGGATGGTTTCTTATGTGTGTGGAGTGAGATTCACGGAATTTGCCATTCCATGTGAGGTTGCCTCTTCCACTTCAGTATACCATATGCATAACACTTGTATTCCCTCTCATATTTATTGTAAGTGATACCACATAAAGAAAAGACAACCAACATTTTATGAGGGGCTCTCCACTGCTGGCCTCCCTCCTATCATTCTGTGATCAAATTATAAAGCATAACAATATAGTTTAGTGAATTTTATATTTTTTCATTAGGCATACAAGGTTCTTTAATAGTCCAACTCCTGTGCTAGAACCTATAATATAAATTGAAATTAATTTTCATTTGACTGTGTTATAGAGAGAAGTTACATATACTTTTAAAGGCTATAATCCTGTTACAATTGTCAAATTTTAAAGTAAAACTCATCCATTTTGTCAATCTCTGAGGAGCTAAAACTTGACAAGTTTTGAGAATGTTTATATTACCTAAGTATTGCTATTCTCCAAGAAAAAATTTATATTAGTCGTAAAATTAAGGGGTGTTATAACAAAAGAGTTTAATTTTTTTGGTCAAGGGAAGCTCATTGCATTATGCTAGAGCATGATTGAAATATAATAATGTAAACTTGACCAGCAATTTAATTAGAAGATAAGGGGGATGAACCCAGTGATAATATAACTAGGGTTGAGTTTCCTTCTACATGTAGCTAAATGGTGATACAAAAGCGCATAATAATATTTAGTGATTGCATTGTAGGTTTTTTTACAGTCCATGTCTTTCTGTCAGATTTTCAGTATTTTAATTTCCTAAATCATTCTTTGTGAACTGACACTGTTTCTCGGTATAAGAAAAATGGTAACAATTATAATTATATACAGGTTATTTTTTTGCTTTGCTGGACCTGTACTCAAAACATGGAATGTCTCCCAAAATAAGGTAAATTATCTTTAACATTATAATTGGATAATGCTTCATACGTCAGTATGAATTACATATATTGTCAGTTGGTGAGGCAAACCAATCATTTAATGTGTTATTATTTAATGGATCTGTGTTCATGTGCATTGTGGTGCTCCCTATGTGCCATCCTTTGTAGAAACTGTTCACTTTAGTTTCCCAGGTATGCATCTCAATCAGAGTAAATTGCAATCATGTTTGATGCCCTTTCTTTGCAAAATGCCAATGTGACATGCTATTTGTTTCCATCCCAGTATAGGATGTACTTATCAACAACATGAACACTTTGGCCATGCTTTTTAATTGTAAAATTACCTGATTCATCGTTAAGTTGCCCCAGTTGGTATTTATAATTTTTGTAATTAATTGTCAACGTCTTCTAGGAATTCAGTCCATTAAAATTTTAGTAGTTGAACTTGCCCTCTTATGCCCACCTTTTGTGAGGCAGAAGAAGCTTTTTGATATGCCATTACTCATTATGGCTGAATCCCTGCAAATGCTTAATGGACTTGATTATTTATGATGGCTTTGTCACCAACTGTAATGAAGAAGCAATCTCCTAAAAGTTATTTGAAAGACCTCCCTCTTAGAGATTTATGTTCTTTGGTCCTCCATAAGAACATCCAATTGGTTAAACTAAATTCAGAGTTGATTGGTATTGTGACTGCTATCTACACTCATGTTAAAATCATAATAATTGAAATCTTTGATCAAGGAACTTTAAATAATTAATTTCTGCCTGTGGTTGGTTGTTGCTTCATATAAGGAGGCATTCGTTATGACTAATTTTTTAAATAAGCATTCTCATATGCTTTTGAAAATTTTTTAATTAAGTATGATGCTTAAAATTGAACTAACTTGGAAGTTCTAATGGTTGCTTAGAAACTAAGAATACCTGCAATGCAATTGACATGACAAGAAAATCATTAAGATGATGATTTATTCTTCTATATTGAATCAAATATCTCCATAGAAATATGTAAGTATTGTATGTTTCTTATAAGTCTATGTTAAAACTCAGTAACTTAGTTGTTTGAAATCGTCGAATGCTGCTCTTTCATTGAAATGAGTACCAAATGTTTTAGAACTTACTTTATGTATACAGCATTTCCAAATCTTGTGTGTGTGAAGTTATAACATATCTATATGGCAAATTTCTATGTATATAAATTAATGAATATTTTGTTGTTCCTTTGGAAGTTTTCACTTTTTTTAATGAAATTCAACTGCCAAATTTTTCTTTGCACAAACACTTATGGAATATCTTGGAGAAATTCCACAAGGTTATGCTATTCAACATAAATATTATAATTAGAAATGTTGCATAGGATTTTATATTATTATCAATTACTTTTATGGTATTAATATAAATATTATAAGATTACTTTAATTAAAACTCTCTGATATAGTTTTCTTCAAATATTTTGGTGCACTTCTTAGTATATCTAGCACTTTCCCTTTAGAATAGTAGTGTTCTATATTCTTTCTTGTCCTCATAATCAGTGGAACATGTTCTTACACTTAAAAATTGTGTGCTTTGTCATCATACTTGGGAAATTTAAGTAATGAACCTCAGGATTTATTTGTTACAGATGTACCTATGAGCAAATTGTTTGATTTTTTTGTATATTTGACTGATTAGTTAACATTTATGATTTCAGCATGCTATTACCCTGCAGAAACAACTTCTGCATATTTAATTATCTTCATTTTTATCATGTGAAACATTGTTGCATAAGTTATGAATCTTATTTCATAGAAACAATAAAATGACTGACTTCATATTCCAGATCAATGATGTGGGAATTTGAGTAAACCACTATACAAACCACTTTGAATCATAATCCTATTTTAATTATATGAATGTGGAATCCAAAAGGTTTTGGATAAGTTCTGAATATGTTTCATTTGAATAATATATATTAAATTCCTGGAGTAATGGTGTCTACATAGAGTGCATTTTATTTGTGACAATAAAAGACTATTAGTAATAAAATTCCATAAGAACTGGACAGAATAATATTCTATACATATTATGTTACCACTGTTTTAATCATACATATAGTTATGAAATATAATTTACTTTTTACTCTCTCCATGAAATAACACAGCTCACTAATATTTTACATTTCCCAAGTATGAAATTATCTTTAAGAAAATCCACTATCAATGTGCATATATATTCTTCTATGTAAAATGCTTGTATTTTTCAATGAAGTCAATGTAGTCATGAAGTTGAATTGGTATCTATTTCAATAAGTATAATTCATTCAAT
Source organism: Rhinocypha anisoptera (assembly GCA_011762765.2). NCBI lineage: Eukaryota > Metazoa > Arthropoda > Insecta > Odonata > Chlorocyphidae > Rhinocypha > Rhinocypha anisoptera. The sequence continues at coordinate 5,372 of WURS02000443.1, forward strand.
TAGAAGATAGTGTTTCACATACTGTTTCACCATAAAAAGAAGCTAGTGGCAATCCAAGGTTTTTCAACCTAGATTTTTTCCAAAGATATTTTATTAGCTATTTTATTTTATCATGGATGTAAGCAATGTAATCACAGCTAAGTTTAAATGCCATAAACTGTTTTCTGTGTAATTATAAGTTATCAAACACTCAGCATGTTTGACTTTATTATGTGAAAATCCTTAGAATTTATTGGTAGTATTGGAATCAATCGTAAGTCCTTTGCCATCAGTTCCACTAAAAGTAGAGGTATTTATGTTTCCATGGTAGTGGAACTATCATTTGAAATTAATAGTTTTTGCTTTATGTGGATGATGGTGATCAGATAAGAAAACTTTGTTTTTTTATGGTGGAACTTTTACAGACGATGGCTATTGAGATACCATATATGTTTCTCTTAATTCTGGTCTGTTATTCTGAATAATGTGATTTCTTCTTTATGTAAGGCTGCTACTTTAGTAATGCTTGTTCCTATACTTTAATTATGAAATGATCTAGGTAATTGGCCTAAGCATTACCTGCAGTGAATTTGTAAACTGTTGATATTGTTATTAGATACTTTGTCTTAAAATTTCACTTAACTAAAGTTTTTCAACTTCTTTCAAATACAAGTGGTAATAATGAAGTATGAATTACTCACTGTATTTTCATTCACTATTCAGTTTTATACTTAGTTTGTGGTTGCTATCTGGTACAAAAGTATTTAAATAAATGTTGTAAAGTATGAGGATGTTTGTATAAAAAAAAATTTCCCTCTTTAGCATGATACCCCAATAAGTATAATTTCTATTTGTTTCAATAGTTATGGTGTATTTAAATGATGTTTCAACCCAAGGCTTCTGGTATTGAGGCAAGGTTTTTAGGATTTTATAACAGTTTCTACATTTGACCTCTCTGACTCAAACAAGCTTTAAGCATTCAGGGTTTAAACTTTTCCTAAATTTATCAACAAATTAAGACAAGGATATTCCAGAGAATTGTTATGTTTAAACATGGACTATAAAGATATTTTTTAATTCACAGGACACACTGGCGTAACAATCTGCTGTCTCACAATTTTATAAATGTTCTCCATGCTATGTATTATCTCCGAGATAGATATTGCATCATCATCATCTCCGGTTTATAATAATTTGACTCCTAATATCTTTTTCAAAGTCTTAAAATGTTTTTGAATTTGAACAAAAAGGTATTATATAACACTATAGTTCTAGGTGTTGGTTATAAGTATGCAGTAGAGGTAGTTTTGCATCATAATTATGATCTCCCAAGATATTGCTACCAAGGGGAAAAAGTACAAATAAAATGAAACTACTTCATGGAATATTTATCCATACTAACAGTTTTTTCTATTTCCTTTAATTAAAAAACCTCTCACTTATATTGCTCATATTTTCTGAAACCAATTTACTGATAAACAGCAGTTCTTCATAATAAATGTACATGGTGATATTTCATTACATTTGACGTAATTTTTTTTGGAGTTGCTCATTTCACCAGCAGTGAAATGAGCAACTCCAAAATTCACAACCATTGTCAGATGACTGATGTTCATTCAATAATTCACAATGCTTTTATATGATTTCATAGTATTTTTGAAACCTTCTTAACTGGAGTCTTATTGTCTCCTATACCAATAAGTTGCTTCTGGTCTACATTCATTTATTTCTTGCACTTACTGTGTCTAAGCTAAAAATTTAAGCAATAATTTCTGAAGGAAGATGAAATTAGGATGGCAGAAATAAGAGCAATAGATTTTTTAGCTAAGATATAATATTTCCAGTAGCCAAAAAATATTTGCGGGGGGTAAAATGAGGAAATCAGATGCATAATGCTTAACTTTGTGGGAGTGTATCATATTGAAACACAACTTTATTTTCCACATGGAGTTTATTTATTACACATGACCTGGATTTTATTTCATTGAAACAATCATCCAAACAATTCCTATTGTAAAAGACTTATTTTCCAAGGAATGAGCTCAGAAACAAGAATAAGGGGAATGGAAATGAGTAATGAATATAAACAGTTTAATGCGGAGACTAAAATAGGTAATGGAAGAAAAATGTGAACTTTCACAAATCTGGACCTGGAAATAAGGAATCACTTAAGTGAAAATACCTAAGCAAAAAAAAACAACAGCATAGAGGTCTGCCAGCAGTGGAAATGAGGAAGAACCAATGGAGTTCTTGAAGTGATAGAGGAAGAAAATACTGCTGCATCACTGAAAAAGGAGAGAAACTCATTTATCAAGCTCTTTGGGTGTTATAGACCTTCAAAAACAATGTTACGCTTGGAAATGTGTACAGAATCTCAAGAATGAGAGAAGATGCAATTAAAACTTTGGATTAAATGAAGTAATGTGATAATTGTGTGGAGAGCCACAGCAAATCAGTCTTCAAATGGATGGCTGCATAAATAATCTCTAGCTTCAAACCTTCAGGTACATTTGAGTAGTAATTTCTACTGCAGCTGTTAAAATGACAATCTGCAAACTATAGTCCATTTGAGATGTACGATAGGCTTTGAATCCCTGTGACAATAGATAAAAAATGGATCATATAACATATCTCTCATCTGTAACAGCAATGATAGCAACCCATCACAATGTATTATGCTTCCACCATTTGAACAGGTAGGTGGGTGATATATTTGTCAATATTTTTGTATTTGAGAAAATAATGTATGTTACAATTTGGGGAAACTAAAGATGCCCCTACACTGATGATCTATTTATTGCAGCTCTATGAATATTCCTTCCTTCCTCTATGAATTAGTAAAATAAAGCTTTGAATAGATTAGTAGTTACATGCAACCATTTTTTAGAAATAATAGATATATGAATAAAATTAAAAGAAATAATCAGGATCAGTGATCTCTTTTCATTATCACACTTCAAAATGTTGGATTTACTTTGTAGGAGAACATGGCTTTATTTTACGATGAAAGTAATGTTTTTTCCCATAACAATAAATTACATCAGATGTGCCAATTAAATGTTCCTCCACTAGTTTAAATAATCTCCCTTTCAATAATTTGTACAAAAGTATCAAAATTTTTGGTGGTCGAGGCACACCTTTTTCTTAAGAATGGACTTCTTCAATCCTTAAGAAAAATGTGTGCCCTGACCACTGAAAATTCAGATAATTTTTGAAGTCGTCTTTTGTGTGTGTTTATATTTCTCATGTGCTTCTAACATATTATTTATATATATATATATAAGATAAAAAATTATTTTGAAAACAGGACCAATAGATCGACGATAGCATTTTGCATAGATACCCCAAGAGCTGATAGATCATCCAGCTGGCACTAAAAGGGTTAATGCTTATCGTATATGCATAATATGTGAACGTTTGCTTAAAATTTCTCCACAAACTTTGTACATAACAAATTTATAATTTGCAACAACTAAGACACCTTATTGCCGGTACCTAGGAGTAGATCAGATCGGGGTTGGTCATTCCCCCTCATTTCAGTTCACCCATAGAAATTTCTGAACTCTAAAATTGCTTTTGGAATCAAAAGATTAATTTACTTTAAACTATTTTCTTTCTAAATCCCTTTTAAACTGTCTGCTACTCTAAAATGTCTATAAAATTTTCTCCCTCTCCTATTTACTTAATATTTTACCCTTTTATCAACAAACATCTTTCATGTTAACAATTCCTGCTCCACATATGTATTCTCATTTTGCTAATTCCATTTTTCTTCTGATGATCTTACTTCAATGTCCATTTTCCTCTGGTATACACTGCTAAAATAAAAGGAGTGTCCAACTTGCTTTCTTTAATGCTCTCCCAACATTGTCTTCGAGATCATGGCAGTTTAGTGAGCAGAGCACTTGGTCACTGGAGGGGGGCTGGGTTCAAGGCCCAGTGATGTCTCTGGGCACCACCTGGTAAACCTAAGCTGAGTACCGTTCTGGGAACCCATCTTCCTAGGAAACTGGAGGTGACACAGGAATAGGAACTGGCACCCCTACCTCGAGGTGTGAATTTTCACATCGACTTTGGGCTTAGTACTAGTTGGGCTATATTATCACCTATTAAACCTATTTTAGGACTGAATGCTCTGGGTAATATTGGCTTAATTTAAATATTTTGGTTTATTTCTTAATAATTGGATTGATCTAATTTAGCCATTATTTATTTTCATGTTGTATGCCATTGCCAATCATTTTGTAAAGCATTTACTAAGGAGTCTGCAATTAGTCTTCACTTCATTAGTACTCCATGAACTTTCACTCCCTCCAGACCTCACTGCTTTTTTGTCATTCACCTCCATGTATGTATATAAAAAATCACAGGAAATATGAATATCCTGCCATTCCATCCTATGACTGTGACTCTCAATTTTTCCTTTACTACCCTCACTTGCATGGACTGTCCGATTTTTATGAAAATGTTCCAAACAAGTCATCTCTTAACTTTGCCTCCTATCACACCCTCCCTTCAAACCAAATGAACTTCCTTCATTCTAACCCTTCTTCATGATTTCCCTGTCTTTTTCCTAATACTAAAATTTTGATTCCTTTCCTACTTCATGATAGTTCTTTACCTTCCATTAAATGACACTCATTTCTTGTAATTTTTCTATATTTTCACACCGTTTTTCTATGCGTCTCTTCTAGAGGTGAATATTTTTCCCTGGCACCAAGAGTTCTGGGGAATGCTTACATGAGTCGTTGGTAGTCTACCTATCAGGAAATAACACTCCTGTCTAGTAGCTAAACCATTGGATATTGATTAAACATTTTTAATTTTTATTATACGTTGTTGATGGACCATGATTATCGCTTTGCTAAAATTGAGTTTATTATAGAAATGAGTGGACTGATTTTTTTTAAATCTTCTACCATATTTTTGGAGTGAGAGAGGGTAATACACATATTTTTAATATTCATGTTCTATGGTTCTGCTTTATATCCGAGATTTTTACCGGTTAGCACAGGCCAGGGAACACTCATAATTTTATAGTTGTGTGAGAGTATGCTGTATTTTCGTAGTAATTATTATTTTCGTGGTGTAGGGGATGACACCCCTTCGAGTAATGAACATGACCATCGTCTGACATCAATCTATTGATTTTGTGGACATCATGAGCACGAGTATCCCTGTTGCAATGATATAAAGGAAATACACGACTTTCTTGTTTCTATGCTTCCTCTACACTTTAAGAACATTTCTTAAAGAATTTAGTCATATCAGTACTATTCTCCCACTTTATTTTTCACGTTCACCTTCCATCACCGTAAATAATTATTCATTTTGCATACACTGATCGTTATTGAAAAACGAGGAGTGTCTTTAATTATTGTGTAATATAAATAGTAAATGCACTTTTCTGATACAATTGTGTTATGACCAGGAAAATGTACAAGAATCACCGTCAATATAACTACTATTGAATGTACCAAGCGAAATGCGTCATAGATTCCTGGGACCCTTGTTGACTTAACCTTTTTTTGGAATTATAGTAGCAATTTTTTTTATGGGTGCTTCGACAGTTATGGTCATTTAATAGCTCTTCAAGTCACAGGAAAAACACAAATGGACAAACTAGCGAGTTCGAATTATGCCCTAGGCGAAACTCGAACTCGCGACCTTTCAAGCCAGGGGGTTATCCTGGGCGTTGCGAACTCTCCGACTAATCCAAAGGTTCCAGTCCCGTCGAGGTCATGGGTGTTGTGTTTGTCCAAATGGATTATTTCTGTTATGTGTGAGGTGCTAAATGATCATAACCGTTGATGCACCCTATAAAACAAAAATACTTCTAGATATTTCAAGAATGTTGCAGTGAGAGGCACCGGAGATGCGAAAGGATTTTCTTCATTTGAACAGGCTGGAGACAAGGAAAAGGATAGATTCTGAGGGCAAATTTCGAAGCCATTTGGAAGGAAAATAAGTTTTTTAGGCTCTGTAGTTTTAGTGTTGAATGGTCCGTCCACATAGCCAACTGCCATAAATGTTAGGAGTATTTTAAAATATACCGGTTTCGTAGTAGTAGTGTTTTTGTTTATATGGTGCTTGGACGGCTATGGTCATTTCGCACCTCTTCAAGTTAGAAAAAAATCCATCTGGACAAACACAATACCCATGCCCTGGGTGAACCCGAACCCGCGACGAAAAGACAACAAGATCTATGTCATAGGCGAGCAGGTCGACTTAGAGAAGGCGAACGCCTGGAAGGTGAAGTACCAGGGGCTTTAATTGTGGGGGGCTTAATTTCCATAAACATCTGTAATAAGTACACCAGAATCAGACCCATAGCCGAACGAACCGGGTTAGGATGATGGCCTCATGACGTCCGCCTGCAGTGGTTGTCCACCCCCTACCCAGGTCTTAATGTTAAATCCTCTCAGTCGCCGAATGACCTTGCAACTTGTGGTAGTGGAGTGGTAAATAGCCTCCCTCGTAAATCAGTATCAGAGCGGAAACATGAAGAGTTCAAGGGACTAACGAGTAATATAACGTCGTATTCCTAGTTACTACTCATTTCGATTTCCACCCTTGTAACCATTACGATAGTTACTTGCGTTCTACCTTTGATTCCGAAGAACTCCAGAGCTAACGCACGCATGAGTTAGACATGTGAGTCGCATTAAGTCACGACGGGGTGTCTTCAACGATCTGGTTTATGAAGCTGAAGAAGATTTGAACATGAAGTATTTGTAGCAAGGTCCAAATTGTAACTGCAAATCGTCAAAGTTTTTTATGCGTCGCTCAACAATTACGCGACAGTACAAAAAGATGGAGTGTGCTCACCTAGCCGAGCCAAGAAGGGAGTGGAAGAGGTTGGTCACGCAGAAGAAAATCTCATTTGAATTCCGTAAACCGATTTCGCGAGATCTCCCGGGGAGTCGGTGATGAAAAACTCCTAAGCCTTTATTGTTAATAGACATCTCTGCGTTACTGAATTGCCCACAAGACACGGGTGACATTTTTTCCTCACGACAGAATCGAATGCAAGTCGTCGTTTCCCACACTCTTTGTCTCTATTCTCCACGTGTGGAATCGGAGAAACCATCAGGGATGGAGATTCGTTTTTATCTGCGTGCCGCATTTCGCACTCTCAATATCTCATCACTACGGCGGTGCGTAGTACGTATCGTCTGCCGCGCCTCTTTCCTCGGTCTCTCCACGCCGCTGACCTTCCTCCCTCCCTTCCCCTCACTCGCCCTCCCGATGCCTCATCCACTCTCCTGGTCTGCAATTTTCAAGGCTCCACTCGTTTCGATTGGTGCAACGAGTTCCCATGGATGGTCGGCGAGTGGCTGACCGCAGTAAGTCCATCTCCTCCACCGCAGATCGCCTCCTCGCCCCGGGTGGAGGCGGGGGGTGTGGGTGGGGTGGGAGGGGGGGGGGTGACGTCGGAAGGGGGGGGGAACTTCCCGTTTCTTGGGGAACACGCCAATTCGTTTTTTTGCCTTTTCCTCC
>WURS02000453.1:0-12850 GCA_011762765.2 Rhinocypha anisoptera
GAAGGAGAGAGCGAGAGAGGCGGGGTGGGTGGGGAGGGGAGGGGATGGGTTACTTCCCCCAGCTAGTCCCACCTTCACGGCTCATATCACTCGAGATTAGCGTATGCGGAGAGAGGTACGATATAACCAGTCTCTGCCTCTCTCTGTCTCTCAACTCATTCCCCCGCTTCCTTTCCGGGTTTCTATCTATCTCTCTGTCTCTCACATTCCCTCTATCTTTCTCTCCCTCCCTCCCTCCCTCCCTCGTGCTCCTTAATGTGACGCAAACACGTATCCTTTCCTCCCGCTCCTCCACCCACGTAAATCGCCGCTAGGGTCGCTCGACCTAATTGAGGGTAAAGGTGAAAGGGGATGGAAGCGAGACTCAGAGGGAGCCCAGAGAGAACAGACGAGAGTCTGTAAGATGGCCGTTGCTAATATCTCAGCACACCACCCCGGCCGATTGGCACTATAGAATCGTTGTTTTCCATGGGGGTATTTACGGCCCGTAGGGGATTCTATTCGAGGCAATCCGACGGGTCATTGATGCAGGCTGGTGGATTATGATGTCCAACTTCATGGTGGAGAGCAATGCTTCACTCTGAGACTATAATCCTGGGTCACAAAAGGGATTTTGGCGGGGCGGTAGCGTCCGAGGGGACCAGCAGTCGATCGCCGATATTGTTCACTTAGCATCGTGGATAGATCAGGGGCGGTCGTTAGTTGAAATCACGAGGAGGTTTCATGGGAGAAATCATACTACGGCTGTACATCACGTTTCGGGAGTCGCCAGTCGCGCCTGGTGTTTTTTAAATAAAAAAACTGCGTCGTATTTGTTAGCTCACCGATATAACGATTAAATGTCTGGTCATTTTAATATTTTGGTCTTTGACAGGAGCACATATATTTATGAAATTTTGGGTTTCGAAAAGAAAGTGTACACCATTTAAGTCCGCTCTATTGATCGTAAATTTTCGGAGGAGTAAAGGTTTTCCGTTAAGGAAAATTTTATGAAATGTTATGTACACAATATGGTACATAAGCTCGCCGTCTGTACCACCCGGGCAACGCGTGCATAATCTAAATAGTAATAGTATATTTGCTGATAGGGTGCATTGAGGGCTATGATCACTTCCGGACGAGTACAATATCCATCTACTAAACGGGACTCAAACCCGTGACCTCTCTGTCAGCCGGCATTCGTGCTAAATACCAGGCACTTTTTCCTAACTGGAAAAAGTATTATTATCTACCTCTTAAATTTTTACCAAGCTATTCGTTGCCAGCCGTCATTTTTCCTGCCTAGTCTTCAGTATAAATCAATAGTAATGCACCCTATCAGTAAAAAATCGTTAGGTGTAGAATTAAACACTGCAATTTCACATAAAGACATTATTTCAAACACGGCCTGGTTTCATCCTTCTAAGCCTTTCACGATCTATCAGTATTTTGGGACTTTTTCTCTTGAACAAGATAAAAACCCGCCTAGGGCATGGGTGTTGTGTTTGTCCAATAGGTTTTTTTCTACCGATTTGAAGAGGTGCGAATTGACTTTAGCCGTCGAAGCTTCCTGTAAACAAAAAAATACAAGATAAAAGATAAATTCTATTGTCGCAGTGTAAGCAGTAATAATCTCAAGGATCAAATGCTTAGTGCCTTTGATCTTTAAAATTCTTACGGCATGAATCCAGTTTTTCCAATTACTTATGCAATGCAGTGCAAAATAAGATGTATTTGTGTGGCTTATATCAATTTAATGAAATCGAGTGACAAATTATTTTCATTTTGGCTTTATATCTATCGCATCGCTTGGCAATAGATATTCATATTTTTTATGATGTATGAAGCGACGTTTCGTATTTTATATGGCAAAAAATGAAAGGATAGTTTGTATTATTTCATTTTATTCGTGTCTTTGATTTCTATTATGCTTCAATAATCAAATCACAGCACCGCTGGATAGAATACTGAATGGCAGAGATAGATAAGCGACATAGTTACGGCAGCAGATTTCAATGAGTATGAGGAAACCCTTTATGGAATTCGAGTGTGCTTGTTGAAAATTTACTGTCAGAACGCCGTATATGGATAGCTGCCACAAAGAAAGCCATTAATACATTGTCTCTTTGGACGTTAAATGTGTATTTTAATTAATATAGCAAAATATTTACCCTCAAAATATCCACATTTTTTGCCTTAACTGCGATGCACATATTTTTTATTCATCTATGCAGAAATGGTTCATGGAAATTAAATATTAAATAACAAGGTAATTACATCGCAATGCTCTCCTTTCAGTTTTTATTTTATTAGTAATGATAATATGAAATCACATAAGAGAATGGGGAATTCCAATTACTTTTATCCCATACCCAGTTCATCATATATTTTGGAAGTATTTATTTTTATTTTCGTATTATTTTAATCAAATGTTAATGGAAATACTCAAAAAATTATGTTACTTGAATCCTTGCTACCATAGCGGTCCAATAAAATTAAAGTTTATAAGGCATTGCGTATTTAATCCTTAATGATTGCCTAGTTCGCTTTTAATTGAAAATAATCTATGAATTCAGTACTTTTCTCACAGTCGAATTCATGTAATTTATATCACAGAGGAAGTTTAATGTAAATTTATAAATTAAGATAAAACCTTCCTCATGTGCACATGCTTAAGGAGACAAGGTTGTAGCTAGGAGTTAATATTTCACGTAATTGCTTTTCCAATTCTTTCCACTAATTGAAAAAATATACAGCCAACAAGATTTCTTACAAAACAAATTATTCTTTCTTGGGCAACTTTTGAAATGAGAACTCCTGAAACAGATTAAAAGTTGAACCAGAGGAGGGGTGGGAAGTGAGTTAAAAGGAGATAGAAATGCCTTTCTTCTGTCAACCTGTGAATTTAGAAAATGCGCGACAAATTTTATGCTCATGTTAAAAAAAATACGATTATGGTTGAGATATTACCCTTCAGATCATCTCCATTGAAATCTTTTTGCTAATAATATATTGCTTAATATTTGATACTATAATTGCCCGTGATATTTTTAACAATTATAAACGTAAATAATGACTATATTTTTGAGTACTCATTTATATACATATTTTCTTTAGTCAATTTCTTGTGAACTTTTTTAGCATGATTATTTACTTTCATCATTGTCAGTGACAGTTAAATCAATTACGTATTTTCCTTCTTAGATTCATTCTAAAAGAATTACATTTCTAAATGCATCTTAGGGTAGTAGAGAGAAGCTAGAGTAATATTTACCATCTGTTATATTTTAGTGTATAATCTCCTATTGGTCCCCATTGATTTTCCCGGGAAGTACTTGCTTAAGTTTTTTGTTCTCTTTTTTTCCATAATTAATATTTTTTATATTTTCATTTCAGGTAAGTTGCCTTACAATATTTTCCGTAAAAATTTCACCTGACGCGGTCAACATGGACTCGGTGAGTATGTTCTTTGTTATGTTTTTCTGGGGGCAGAATGGCGTAATTATTTCACAGTGTCGGCTTCTCCTCACATGTTAATATTTTCTACCGGCGTCCTATTAAAAAACTGGTCTGATTTTTTTCGTTTATTATTCCGTAGCTTGTGGGTTAGTCGGTGGCTGAGAATAATCGAGAAATCCCAGTATTTCCGTCCTCATTCCAACCCTCAACCTGACGGTTTCGCTCTCATTTCTCTAATCTTTTTTTTTTTTTAATTTTCGAGCCACTGTGTATACCCCCTGCTCGTCCCCACGTAAAGGGATCGCGTGAACGCTCTCTTCAGGGTGCCGTTAAAGTGGTTGATTGCGTTCTGAAGGCTCATAACAGGACGTCCACCCGTGTTTTCTCCTTCGATCATCGGGAAGCTCGTCATTTTCACTTTCTCGTTAAAGAGGACGGCCGAGCAGAGGTTGAGGCCGGGGGGTTGAAGGTATTGTTATTGCTTCATTTGGCCGGACATTCACTCATGGATTGAATTTCCGTGTCACTTGCCTGCTAGATATGCCTTTCTACTCTGTGCTATGCGATTCAGCATTGAAATTAAGCCGAGAGGCAGAGTGATCTCTCTCTCTTTTCCTGCTCACCTCTCCCCATGCACGACACCATTCCCGTGTAGCCTTCCACGTCCGACCGAGTTCTAGCCGTGATGTCGTGATGAGGTTCCAACAGTAATTCTTTCTACCTCGACTCCCTTAAAAATTACGGTGCATGGAATTTAGGTCAGCGTCTGAATTGAAGTAGAAAGAATTTACTTTGGAAATTAGTCCTCCGAGTTATTCCAAGTTAAAATAATAAGCCGTTGCAAAATTATTATTTGATCCCGGAGCTTGTTTAACTCCGTGATGCTCCTGCAACTTCGTGTATATATTTGTATAGATTGATGAATCTTCTTTAGTAAGCAAGATGCCTGATTATTTCCCGATGATCCGACTTTTCCTCAGTCTTCCCGGTATTCTCACCTGGGAGCTGGTCTCTTGCCATTTTTACCATTCTCGACTCATTCAAGTGGTTTAGACTTGGTTTATCTGTCTGTTTTATTCTAGTTCTCTATATTTAACCCTGCTACTAATATTGACTACTTTACATATGTACCTTATTCCTCGTTTCTAGCCATCTATTACTGTTTTTCCAAAATTCGTCCTCTTATTTTCATTTCTATTTTGTTTGATTGGCTGTTGGTCTTTGCTACCTCTCGGCTGGTTATGCCATTAATGGGGTCACTACAGTTTTACATATTCTTGTATTGACCTCCCTCCTTACGTGTTTGTCCTCTCCAGATCATGTCATATAAACTTCCTGCTACTCCTTTAGCTTTTATAATTTCTTCTCCGACATCTTTTTCTAAGCCACGGTAGATTTGAATCAGTCTGCCAGTTATTTCATTTCCATTACTTGTTCCGTTACTTTTGCTTGGACCTCTAGTTTACAGTGTAAATCTCGAATTAACGAAAAGTTTTTCTGGAGGGATTTTCATGTTTAGTTCTTTCGTAGACTATGGAGTTGAAGTGTCATTCTTTGTTGACCATCTTCAATTTGAGTAATTAAGAATTGTCTGCACAATGTAAAATTTTTAATCCGATTATACGCCAGAGATTTTACTTTTAATTTTTGGTTAGTTTTTCATTGAGTTAATTAAATACCACAACCAAATTTCCATCCAGGGAATATGCCACATGACAACATTCGTAACATCCCTGCCAGGGGTATTAGAGCGTTACTTAAGTCAGTCAGTAGTCTCCGACTGACTTAAAACCTAATGATATTTTTCCCAGCTAATAGGGTATTGTGGAGGACGAAAGTTTATGGATGGTGTTTGCGACATATTTTTGACCTTCCATTTTAATGGATATGATATTGCAGCTCCTTCCAAACAAATCATGCTTAGAATATGGTGGAATCTTGAATTCGTACATAAACTCCTTATGTAAAAGTTGTAACAACCACCGGGACACATTTAGGGTATTCTAATGAGTACTTTAAATGATAAATCACCATAAATCATGCCCACTCTTTTTATTTAACATAATCATTTACTCAGTAGGCACCATTTTTTCCCGCAAAACATTACACTGATTAGTGAAATCTTCATGCCTTACACACCCGAATCATCTAGACAATTTTTCACTAAGTATAAACAACGTTTTAAGCAAATCCGTTTTAAGTTGAAATTCCGTTTGTGCTGGCTTCCAAAATTTGAAAAAGTGAGAAATTAAATGTCGACGCAAATAAAAATCAGGTGAAAAATTTGTTTCAGAGCAGAGGTTTTAGAAGCCTTAATCTTTCGCCCCCTACAATGATTGTGTCCTACTGACAATTTTTGGTGGATAACGCAATGTCAAACTTAAAGAATTTATCTTTTCGTTACTATGGCTTTCTTCGCGTTTTAATCTCGTCTCTCGTCTACTCTGTCTTTTGATCTGTCTGCGCATTCCTTTCATTTTCCTCTTCAAAATCGCGAGCCTGAAATATTTTTGAAATTCCGTCCCGTTGAGTGGCCACTTCTCTTCTTTATTCTTCTCAAAGTATTTCGATTTTCGTCAGCAGAAACTGGGCTTATAAGCGAGAGAGTTCCATACATCCAGGGATTCTTAAATCTTCCGCACCGCAAATGAAAAATTGGAAACTCCGCGGCCAGGAAAGAGGGCGATATCTCATTTCTACTGTAATGAGCGCTTTCATAAATTTTCGTAGAACGTTCAGAAGGAACTGTTAAAGTCTATATGGTGTAGATGGTTTAATCTTATTCTCGGCTTTCCTTGGTGTTGTGCCTTGTAAGAAACGCGCTTGAGATTTTACTTTTTTGCGACATCAAACGGATTTATTTCGCTTGAAAGTTCCAACAACATAATTATTCGCGAGATGGGTGATGCTGGAATGATGAAATTTCATACACCCACCTCGAGCTGGAACGCCTCCAGGTTCAGTTGGCAGACTTGGTGACTCTCCTTTCGCCGTTGTAATTCCGTAGATTTCATTCGAGTCTTGCATTCTCGTGATGTAGAGGCGTTCTTGAAGCTGCTTCGAGGTGAAGTTGAACTGAAAGATGTAGTAGTGAAGCATTGTGATCAATTCGAACTCTTTAATCAATGAGGATTAACTGCGATTAACGTGTTCAATGAATCGGAAGAATTGTAATCGCTTGAAACGATATTTTGAAAGTATAATCTTTTTTCTTCCTGTCTAATTACATTCATGTTCTCTCTCGGTGCACTCAAACGTAAATTTATCCTCGTTCCTCAGTCAATCGGCTATCGGATAAAGCATTATTACTCTCTTCTCTTCTGCTTTCAGTCAGCTAAGTTCCTAATAGGGAGAATTTTTTTCAAAATAGAAAAGTCCGTTTCGCTTGGAATAAACTGCAGTAGTGTGGGAGACGTTAAATTTGAATCGTGATCCTCACATGCTTCATCCCTTTTATGTTATTACCGTGATCACTCCTGCAGTTCCATGTTTCTTTTCGAGCACTCTCGTGATCCGGCCATTGCTCAATCGATTCTTCGATTGACGAGACTCAGAAAGCGCTATATTCGAAGCCTGAATGTATTTAACAAGCAATTTTGATTGTGTTCTATTGCAGCGATAAAAGTTATATTGACTTTTTATGATTTCTGTTAAAAATACCACTTTTACGTCATAACACGAATGAAAAGGTTATACCTTACTTTATTCTGTTGTTTTTTTGGTTCGATTTTTTCATTATTTGACTTGCGTCCTTTATTTTGTGTGAGAACATTGAAACAAATTCACTTCTTTATTCTTAGTAATCTTCTATTTCTTTTAATATATATGTACCAACCGAATTTTTAAGAGTGATAGAATATTACTAGGATGCTTTGCTTTTGGAAGGAAAGAAAAAACAAGTGCTTTTGAAATTATCTTGTCATTTATTCCTACAGTCCCAAAACGACTTACCTTTAACTCCCCAGGTGGAGCGAACAAGGATGCGGTGATATATTGGGACTATTATATATAATAGCAGCGACACTTATGCTAGTATTCAGATTATTTCTTTTAGACCTACACCGTTGATAGCTTCATTAAATGAGAATAAAATTACAACATTTAATAGGATTTCACATAGTTGAAAATTTGAAAAAAATAAGCAGAAGAAAATTTTTGGATAAATGAATCATTTAAAGAATGACAAACTTATTGCTAATTAAAATTGTGTACAATCTTATCATCTGCTTTTGATTTAATGATTAATAATGTCGTCGTCAATATTCGACTTATCTTGTTTTATTTGTAGAAACTTCATCTTAAGTTAAATTTTAAACGCGATTAAACCATAACAAACCTGTCAAATTCATTAACGATGAAGGTTCTTTCAAATGACGTGAGGAAATTCACTGTGCCATGTTAATCTTGTATTAAATTTTCCATAACACTTGATGATCGTTCCTACGCAAATGTAAGTCGAAGAACGTCTAGTTCAGCTACAAGGAATAGTCACTTCGGAGAATTAGAATTTTTACCATATTGTCAAGAGTAACTGTTTGTGTTTTTGGAGTAATGATCACAATACCTCCTGGAATTTTCATATACCATGGACTATTCGGTTAAAAGTCGCGTAATTCTATAATAATAGTCACTATTCCATATAAAAAGTCTATATTAGTAATTATATTTACGATAAAATTCTTATTTTATTTACCATATATATGTTAAACTCTGATTATAGAAATATGTAATTTGCAAATTTCTGGATAAAAGACACTCGGATGACTAAGACAAATAGACACCAACATTATTCAGATCCTTGCAATTTATTTCTAACTAACCCTATGACTGTTTACAACTCAAGAACGTCCTGTAAGATCTTTTCCGAAAAGTTTTAGCCTTCAGCAGGAACTTCCTTGATTATGACGGATAGCTCTTAAAGCTAAGTTTTTAACGCGACCACACCGTCACACCTCAGAAGAGTGGTCTCAAAAAAGATTAATCTGGGTAAGAGAGGAAACGGTTGACAAAGTTTCGCGTCGTCTGCGACGCGCTTTTTATGACCCCTCAGCATTATGCGCAGGTTGGATCCTGCAAGTTTACCACGCATGCTATTTTAAACGTTTTATCGGTACCATTTTTTACAATCGCGTATATGATTAAAGCGGCAATTAAAAGTATTTTTAGAAGAAGCAATTTCACCGTTCTTATTATACTTATTTTCTTTAGCTTTACTTTACACAACGTACCAAAAAATATTTTGCTCAAATAATTAACGATAAGAAAACGGTTATAATATTTCCCCGTCAATGTTGCTTATCCTTAGATTAGCATGGAAATATTTTGCTACCAGTTATTCACTCACCCGAATCATTCAATTACCTTATCGTCACTAGATTTAACTTGTTTAAATTCCAGTACGAGGAGAAGGGAGAACAGAGAACCAAGGGAACCAAGCGACATCGACGTCAAAGCATGTCCGCCTTTATGAATAAACTAAATGAAGTAGAGTATAATTCACTCAGTGAGAATGGACAATTAAATTTGGTGTCGAGAATTCTAGGTACGAATAATAATGAACGGGAAAAACAGGGTAGAGAATGAATAAGTGCCGTTTTATACTTCCAGAAAAAGCTTATTCTGATGCTTAAAATTCTTCTTTGCAAGGGACCAACCTCTTGGCCGACTCGCCTTTTGGATAATCACGACCGACAGTCCTTCCCATCACTTAAACGCAGGCCTTCCTTGTTTTTTTTTGTGGAGCACCTCGGTCCCGTGCGGTTCGTTATGGTGCCTCAAAGTCTTCCAGAAATGGGTCAGCTCGTTGCCATGACTCCTTCCCTCCACTCTGCGTCTACTATGTCAACTCTTTCTCTCCCCATTCGGACCGGATTTGGCATTATTCGGGACCAAGGGATTCTCCGGAAAACACTTCCTGGTTGAGATTTGGTAGAGGAGTGAGAATTGAACCCGAAAACCCCTTCTGCAGGCTGAAAAGAGCTAGATTCCGTCACTTTCTCTTTAGCAACGTCCGTTTCATATCCTAAGAGCCTTCTTTATCCCTCTCTCATTCAAACATTCGCCTGCGTTAGTTAGCTGAGTTAGTCTAACACCAATTGCCCCACATCATGAAAGAGTGAGAGAAATGAGACAAATGCAGGCAGGGGAGGTTTTTTCCGCAGATGGTGGCTCCGATATGTTCAAAATAGCCATAATTGGTCAGCCTATTAAATTTATTTTCATTGTAAGAAAAAGTATATTGATTTAAGGTATCCTATACATTTACTTAGCATGAGCTTATGCGTATGATGTGAAAATGAAAAAGAGCCATTACAAAATGATTTAGCCCCAATGTTATTTCCACAGTCTAATGGTTGACAAGTGCAAATCAACTCTACGAGACCTACGTATTAAAAGTTAGAGACGTCGTTTCCGTCCACGACAAAGAAACAACTTTTAAAGTATCATCACTTTTATCAAACTTTTAAAACAACCGAACCTCTTTGTCATGTCATCCATATGTAATATCAATACGTTTTCTTAGATTTTTTTGAAAAAGAGGATTTGAAAATAATTCTACTTAACCCTGTTGGAATCTTTTAATGTAAATTACTTTTTCATAACATTGTTCCCAAAAATTCTTAATGTAATCCCTTCCTCATTATTCTGAATCTCATTTCTCATTTTCAGTTCCTTCGGAACATTTAAATTTTTTCCGGTCATTTCTCTCTTTCTATGCGTCAGCCCTTCTCAGCGTCAGTGTTTTCGACTTCCCCTCTTTTCGCTTCAATAATCCTCTCTTCGTCCGCACTTCCTTCAAGTTCTCTATTACCCCTTTCTATCTCTCGTCTCCAGAAATTATTTTTTCTTCATTCCATACCCTTTCATTTGAGCTCCCTCCAAACTTATTCTCAGTCCAAATTCTACAACAATTCTTTGCAGACGTCATTTCTCCAAATCTTCTCCATTTCTCCATACTCATTTTGTAACGTCACAACCCGTCTCCTCAACCTTTTCAGGATGCCTCATTAATATTGATTTCCTCTCTGCCTCTAATTAAACTTGGTGAACGAACCAACAGGGTGGAAATTATAACTAAGTGCTATTTTATTTACTCACTTATCATTTCACCATATATATTACGTTTAAATCATAGATTTGGATATAGTAGTGAATTAATAATGCTAATGACTATAAAACACCGTCATAAATTGCATGTCAATATAATAACAGGTATTGAAGTTCTGCCTTGAAATATAATAACCTTTTGTCGAAACTTGTACATCTTTGATTATGAATTATTTAAGACAATAATTCTTGCAAAAATGCATATTAAGTTTTGACAATTAGCTTGAAACAAATAATTTATGATATAATTTCCATATTATTTAACAAAAATTATTTTTTTAATGATTGAATTGCTGAAGTTTTCTTTCATTTCATTTTACATCATTATTTTGATCATTTTTAGGATTTATCGTAGGCTATATTCTCTTGTCAGTGATGATAAACTAAAATTACTACAATTCATCCTTGGGAGGATTCTATGTGATTTCGATTCTTTGTCTCTTAGGTTTGCCGGAGGAGTAGTTATCCATACAACTAGACTTTTAAATTTAACGAACGCCCCAGCTTGGCTCTCAACATAAATGACGAATAATTTATTTGAAAAAGTTTGGGTGAAAGGTAGTCTTAAATCTGGGGTCTCATTTAATTAGTTGTCATTTGTAACTCAGTAAATCGTTTTTTTATGCATTTTATGGAGCTCGTAGGTTATTGCAATTTATATTTTCGTTTATGTTATGGTGTTTTTTTGCCAAGGGGAGCACTACTTCATTTTCTATTTATTCTGAAGAATATTCTCCTACAGATCACGTAAGCGTTTTCATTGTACTTAAATGTTTTGTTCACAATAATCCGGCAAAACATCTTAGCTTCCATATAATATTTTACGGTTTTCAATATGTGACACTGGTTATTACTTGCTTACTTATAATAGTTTTCTCCTTCCATTTGTGTTGTTGCTGAGACCAGAGTGGAGCATCAGATTGATGTTAGTCTGAAGGTTGTACGGCGGAGAGCGGGGACATATTTTTTGTCTTTTAAATTGAAAAATGCGCAGCTTAAACGTTTATATAATGACTTACATAGTATTCAACCTGATTGGCTTTATGCAACACCGCTTTTGATAAAGGTTCATTCCAGATACGAATTCCACGAATGCGATGCACGTCTTAATTCTTTGTTTCCGTCGGCTCCGCGGAGGAAAGAAATGCCGGGAGCGCTGGCATGTAATTCTTATTATTTCTACGAGTACTTTTGGATGTGAGATTGGGGAAGGTTGAGAATGGAGGTGCATGCGGAGGAGACACAAACAGCACGTGCGAGATTCCCGCCCCCCTCTGATGTTACTCTTCTTCACCTCCCTTTTTATCGATTCACGGAGTCATCTCGTTAGCCGGCCCACGTAGGAGGAGGACTAGCAAAGCGGTCGCCGCCGCCTCTCGCCATGCTAACGAAGATACGATTCTGATAAGTGAGCTACGGCAAACGAATCTTCCACGCTCGGGCGTCCTATTACAGCGTGAAACACGCTCGCCACATTTCACGGGCGCTAACTAGCTTCTGGGATGCATTTTTGCGAGAGGGGGGAGTGAGGAAGGGAGGGCTTTTAGCCTGAACGAATACGTGTATTGCTCAGGATGTCGGTAATTACTGAATTTATTTTGCTCTTCCCCTCATGTGAAAATAAATTTAATATTACCCCGCAGCAATATTAATAAGTCACTTTTTTCTTTCTGCTGTTTTGTAACTGTTTGAAAGGTCAACAAATCAAGATTCAATTCAGTCATTATAATTAATTGGTTCGTTACTGAATATTAGCGATTTTCTTTGATACTGATCCACGATAAATTATCGTTTATGATATGTTAATAAGTGAATGGTCGGATGTTGAAGTAGGCTTAATTCGGTAGGTGATTTTTTCCATTTTACATTCCCTTAACGTTCATGTCAGTTGTTTATTAGTATTATGATCATCAACTAGCGAAATAGTATTGCGTATTTTAAAATAATTTTGAACAAAAATAGAATTATATAAATCTACCATGCTAAATGAAGACTTAATGGAATACATAGCAGAATGTGGAAAATATGCTTGCGATTATATGTAAATATTAATTATCTCTAATTTAGAATAATATGCTGTCCGTAGTTGTCCCTGAGTCAACGTTGTGTCGAGTAAAGATTTATCTCGAAAATTTTCATATATATATATATATATTATAAATTAAACCCTAAAACTGATCAGGTAAAGTTGTGAACCATGGTCTGTTTTAGTGCTCTCGGCTTTGTCGGGTGCTGCGTCCGCGTTTGTTGAGTTGTGATGACAACAGTTTCGCTAGCCATCCTGCTAGCGTCTTCACTTCGACCT
>WURS02000464.1:0-12850 GCA_011762765.2 Rhinocypha anisoptera
CCCCCGGGCCTGGGGATTTTTGGGGTTCCCCCTTCCCAAAGGAAGAAAGGAAGAAGGAAAAAAGAGGGGGGGGGGGGGAGGCCGAGGACCCATCACCCCACCTGCACCGCGCCCACTCGTTCTCAAGCGCACTTGATAACTCAGGGACACTCGGTCAGTGAGCGCTCGAGTGCCCGGCTTCCATTTATGCCTCGCTGACCACTCTGCCTCCTCCCCCTCTCCCTCCCTCTCCCCCTCGCGACTTCTCCTCTGCTTCCTCCGCATCCTCCGACCATCGGGGTCGCCCTCAACGTGGGATATGACGTCGCTTTTTCAGATTTCCGCGGTCTCTATTAGGCGCATCTCCCCGAGTGCACATCTCGCAGCAGCATCTGTTTGCGTTCGATTTTCTCCCTTCAAAGAGCCACGAGTCAATCTCTGGATCCCCGTGCGCTCTCGAACGCTTCATTCGTTTCACCCCCTCGGAGTTTTTGAGTTCTCGTGGCCCAGGTTTATTCCCCACGCAAAACCCCAATTCGTTTTCTTCATCCACTCCGCGCCACCCCTCCTCTCCCCACTCCCTCCCGATCACGTACGAGTCTCGTCAGAGGTCACCTGCTCATCTGATTCCCGATCTACCCGTAATCCTTGTGATTAGATCGATTCGCCATCGCTCCGTGTGGACGTCGCGTAGTAGAAACGGTGTCCGGCGTCACCTTTCTCAATCCGATTTTCCTTCGGAATGATTTTGTTCTAATAGGGTCACTGCCTCAAGATTGATTCTACAAATTCCAAACGGTGAATTTAATTGACGGTTAAGCCTAAATGGACTTTTTCATTAAGATCCCACCTCCAATTCGGTATGCATAGTTTCAACGAGTTGATGATGAGAAAATGGGCTTCTCTTTGTTTATAACGCACGTGTTTTGCCGTCCAGGGAGTATAAGTAATATTTTCGTTACTAGCAAGACGGAGTTGGCCACACCCTTCACGAAATTTTTTATTACTCTATATAATTTCAGAAAATGTTTGAAAAATAAATTCTAAGCTCATCACACTCACTCTATTTTAACTGCATTCCTTCTTAAAACCATTTCGGTTTGTGATAGTGATATCTGAAAGACAATTTATTGGGCCATGTACTGAAGCATAACAGTCTGACTGAAATAAATTTGGAAGGAAAAGTGTTAGGAAAGAATGTAAAGTGAGGACCGAGAAATAATGTATATACTCAAACACACACACACATATATATATAGTATATGAAATCTAGGCGAGGATGTTAGTAGATGGGTAATGTCAATTCAAGAAACTGGAAAAAGACAGGGGCTCCTGGTTGCAACGACGAGGCTTAACATTTAGATAGTGATTGATCTCATATAATACATACCACAAATTTTCTTAAAAGCGCGCATCCCGCGCAATAAAAGCAAATCAAATATAACAATCATGCTTCACCTCCATGAATTTAAAGGCAATTCCTGTCCACACGAAAGAGAGTCACCTTCTCTTTCTCTGGAAAATTCATGGAGTCTGTAAAATGACCCTAAATGTGTATACGTGCCCTGTCCCTTTTCCCCATTGCCTCTCTCCGTTTCTCGGCTTTATATGGTTAGGAGAGGCATGTAGCACATATTTCTTGAAAGGCATTCAATACGTGGTTCAAAGCATCATCTTTAACTTTCTCTCGCTCTCCTCCCTTTTCCCTTGATAAATCCTCACATTTTATATCCCGCCTCGCAAATCCCGTGATTGCGTCCTTCCCATAAAAAGACGGAAAGATCGGGAAATACTCCGGGGCGACCTTCGTTTCCCCCCCTCGCCTCACCTCTCTCCTCTCCTCTGGAAGTATTTCCCTAATGCCCTTTACTTTCGTCGCGGTTCCTATTATAAATCTCATCTTCTTAACTTAGAAATAAAATCCTCCCGCCGGGATGCACCCACGTACGTACCCTTCTATGCGGGAATTCCGACAAAGTCTGCGCTCGTACTCTTTGAGAAGCATGAAGCCCCAATGCCCATTCATATTTCCGCGTCACCTCCGCTTTCTCCCCCGCCCCGCCCCCTCCCTTTAAAGCCGAAAAAGCCCCGAGCCAACAACGGTATCGGGTCGCTCGCCCGAGCGGCGGCAAAAAGTCGCGAGTGCCTCTATCCCTATCGTACGGAATTTGTGGTGCTCGCGTAAATATTCGGGTGTTTACGACCGTCATTAGCGTCTGTTTGCGAGGGTGGGGGGGGGGGGGGGAGAAATATGGTAATCCCAAGGGAGGCATTGTAATTACAGGTGTGTACGTGTGTGAGCTTGCATACCGTCTCGGGGGCAAGCCGTAAGCCACATTTTCCCGATCTTAATGAACATTTAAATCAAAACAAACAGATTTTCCAGGGCAGAGGCCTTCCTTTCCTCCGCACCGCCCACTCCCGAGTGTCTTCTCTCCGAGGTGAGCCCGCGGGCGTGATAAATATGGGACCAAGGATTAGTAGTTGGCTCAAAAACCTAATCAATCGCTGCTTATATGAGCTAAAGCCATTACGTTATATTTATTTCAGGTATTTTTTTGTATTTTTGGCGTGTAAGAAGTATCATTGCGATAGCTATATTTATACCTTTTATAGCGAACAGTTTGAGGCGCTACTTGGCGGAATTTCTCCATCACCAAGTTTCAGGGGAAATAAAACACTGCAATTCCACATTCACAACTTTATTAACACGACCATGTGTCACTTCTGTGCACATTGTCAGATGATACTGCATGGTAGTAAAACCATGGTCTTTATAATAAAGTTTTCAATGTGAAATTGCAGTGTTTTCTTTCCCCTGAAATTTAAAAAACTCTTTTATGTATAGATCAATCCAGCTGCTTTTCTGTGCACACAACTCTGGGATGAATGATAAAATGAAGTTTTGATGTCTGTTGTTCTAACATTTAAGTAGACGGATTTCCGAGCACATTTCTTAACTTTTTATAAAATACAATTTTCATTGTATATTCAATAAAATTGCATATAAGAATTAAAGATGCGGCTATATAAAGGAAGAAAAATATGTATAATTTGCAATAATAATGACTGCACAAGAATGAAAGTCTCTCTGTGGAAAAAATTGAAGTATTCCATAAAGTATTTATCACGATAAACGTTCACGCATTCCACAAAAAAATTTACTCAAAGATTTTCAAATATGTGGTTTTGGATGATAAAGTTTTTTATGGCACATTTGATATCGTACGATCAAGAATTTAACATTGAACGGAAAAGATTAACCTACCCTCAATGAACACAATATTCCTTCTTTAGTTGCTATAATAAATGTTATGTATTTATACCTATGTATCCCACGTACCGTGTTTCATAATTAAAGACATACATTTTTATGGCTTAGTTATCACATGAAGAGGAAAAGGAAGCTCCCTTCATCGAAGTGTTAAGAGTTTCAATCAGGTCAGAGGGTGGACAGAATCGCGAATCTTGTTTTAGCGCAGGTAGAATTCCATGGACGATCACAGACCCCTCGTGTCTATAAAATACCTGAAATTTTTATCGGGACTGTGCATTTTGAATCCGTAGCTCGAAAGAGCTAAAAGCGTTCAGGAGTCGCAGGTTTCTCATAAAATAAACATCCTTCCGAAATCAAATGACCGAGGTCACGATAACCAGATGAAGCGAGTGGTGTTTTTTTTGCAAACGTAACTCCGCGACCATTACCCGCCGACTCCGTGTGTCGAAAATTCCATTTAAACCGGCCTCTCACTATCGCCGGGCCCCTCTTTTGGCGCCCTCCATAACAAACGAATGATGTCGGGCGCGTGTTCCGAAACAGATTTGAGGGGGCGGGGGTAGGCTGATTTTTCGAACGGGGAGGATGGGGACAAGATTCTGGATGCGGTTGATCGCGAAAAGATTTTTTATTTTTATATTAACCCTGAGTTGAAACCGGCTTCGATGATTTTCACGAAGAGTTTACGACGCCCATTCAGTGAGGGATATTTCGAAAAGAACTTTAATGTCAAAATTTCCCAACACTTCTGACTTTGTGCGAGAATAAAGAGAGGAATAGAATCAAGGATATCAGTCAACAGGGAGGCTACAAAATGTGGGATAGGTATTCCACATGTAGTACATGCATGCAAAACGTAGCAATAGCTTATCGGGTGCGTCCAGGGTTATGGTCATTTTGCACCTTTTCAACTTGAATATTTTACCAATTTGAAAAACAAACCTTTGGGTAAACACGACAACTATGGTCTGGGTGGGACTCGAATAGGACCTTTGAGTTAGGCTGCCAGCAAACTGCGATCAGGCTAACCCTCAGGGTAGCGCTCAGGGCATGCAAAGGCGTGACAACACGTTGTCAAATGGTGGTCCATAAACGAAAAACGAAACAAGAAAAGGACTAAAAATTCTCGCTTTCTCGATTTTAAGAATAGAATCAAGTATTTCTTTGTATAAATTAATCGTTCCTCTTCCTACGTCTCTCTTAAGGCATTTCTCATAGTTTATGCCGTGCATAATGCCCTCGTGCAACCAAATGACAGTTACACAAATCTCCAGATCCAAATTCATTTCGGCTTTCGACCCGGAATACCCCGAACCCCCTACCTCGCCTCATAAACACAGGTTTATGCCTGAGTTACGGGGCTTCGGAGTTTTATTTATGCGTCACGACGACCTTCACCGAAGAGTGTGCAAACCCTACGTCTGCTGCCATTCGCGGCAGGAATTTTCGCGTTCTTTTTCTTGATATCTCCCAGTGGTTGTTGATGTCCTGCGGTAAATCGGGTGGGAACGCCATTGCCTTGGACCAAAACTTCCAAAATAACATCGTCTTATCCCTACAAAAAAATTAAACTTTATTCAAATTAATTCCAAAGATATTTGAAGCCACTTCACAAAATTCGTCCGTCGACATCGCACGCCCTTCACATCCGATGACCCAGGGAGGATATTCCGTTGGTGTTCTACTATTTAGTTAATATCTGTTATTTCTTCTTGGAAGAAAACAGTTTTTTACCCAGGTTTATAGAAGAGAAAAACAAAAATTTGACACACCTCAGTAATCAGATTCTCACCGTTACTTGTTCTCATCATTTGATGCCCTGTGGGGGAGAGGGGGGTGGGGGGGCGTCGGGTGTAGACACCATAGTTACGCAGATCTCGCCCAAGCGTCGGACAATCCATCGGCATGTGTGGCCAGCTCAGAAAACTCGAGGGTGCGTGAGGGTGGGGAAACCGTACTTGCTGGACCAAATAGTCCATCAGAGTGGCGTGGCGTCTGCCTTTTCGCCGCGGAAATAAACCCGCAGACATTATAATGGGCAAGAGGCCTGCCTCATTTAGGCATTCCTTATTAAGGCGAAAGGAAGAGTGGATTCGTAATCTGAGCTTTCGTTCCTGGCGTTTTTGTGCCGCGAGTGAAATATTGTATTTAATTTTGATTTCCGCTCCCATTTCACCGAGCCCTCCTCCTTTTCTCTCCCTTTCTGTCTCCTTCGCTCTTTCCATCCCTCCCTCTCCCCCATGCCTACCTCTCCCTCCCGCATCCCACTGCCTCCCTCTCCCTTCTCAACCTCTGCCCCCCTCGCCGCCGTAGGTGTTGAATTATGCCGTCGGAGTCCGCTCCCTCTCGGGAGCAGAAAACCTTGATGTTCCTGCTTTTCGGGCCATTTCTTACTCCCTCTCCTTTATGTCGGCTGCGCATTCTTTCCATTTTTCCTCCCTCCCCCGACTCATTCCACCTTCAACTCCCTTTCCTTAAAGCACGCCCTCGAAATGAAGCATTCTACTGCTCTAGTCCCTCGTCCCTCCGTCTCCCCATATCTTCTTCCTTTTCTGCGGGAGGGTTTCTTCATTCCCTCCCTCTCTCTCTTCTCTCCCTCTCTCCCTTCCTCTTCCAGCCTCCCTCCAGGTCTCCCAGGACGGGCTTTATCTGCCCCGAGTGAGTCTCCTTGATACGCGAATGCCTCGCGTCCTGGAGCAGTATGAGCTTCGCCTGTCTTTTGTTTTCCTTTTCTTTTCTCCCTCCTTAGATATAACGGTCGTCATTACTCACGCGCCCTCGGCTCTTAAGAGGCTCTGTGGGAATTGGAGAAAAACGCAGGTGACGTAATAAAGGGCGGTTTTTAAAAACCACAATTATTTTCGAGACATCACCGAGTCGAGAAGGAAAATGAGCCGTTCATTTACTTGATAATCCCGTGAATGCCGTAAAGATGTGATGTGGATATTTATGTGTTATAGAGACGGCTTATTTTGTGTCGCACCATAAAGTAACCGCGCTTAAATTAAAAGGAGACTTATGTTTTCGAACAGTGTACGACGACACTCACGTCTGTCTGATGAATTATTGACTCGTAGTATTGTTTCACGGACCGAAATGATTTTGAAAAAAGATTTTTCGCCGAGGAACTCATTTCAGAGTAATCTTTCTTTTATAATCACGTTCGTGTAATCATGCTCTCTTTTGGTCTAAGTTAGAGAATTAAGTTGTGAATACTGCTGTCTTTTTCAATAATCATCGCTATGCGTCTTAGCGACTGTTAACTTTCTTGTAGCTCGAAAATGAAGGAAGAAGGTAGAAGTTTCAAGTTTCTATTTTACTCTCTGTCGCGGAGTCGCCTTTACCATTGTGTATCGTTAATTCATATGTATCTCATCTACGAAACTCTTTCAAGGTGTACCGACCGCGAACCACACCTTGAGAGACTGCGAATTTGCGGTTCACCGGTGGGCCCCGAATTTTGTCACAATATTCATACCTGAACCCATTTATATCTGTACTGGGCTCTCCAAGTTTATTTTTTATGTTCTTATATTCAGATAAGATCAGTTTTAGTTTAAAATCATACAGAATTATTGGTTTGTAAAGATAAGGATATCAATTTACAAATCGGACTTAGTTATTTCTTTCGACATGTGCATTTTATTTCTGTTTAAAACTAAGTGTGTACCTTAAATTTAAATTATTTTTAGGTGTAACTCGTCATACTTCCCAAATCCAGTCTTCATCCTATTTCATTTTTACATTCAATCACGTCATCGCTGAAATTATACTCGAAACACACGAATTAGGCTTCAACATACGTCTCACCTCCGACGGTAAAATTATTATTATTATTATCCAGTACTCAGTCAATTACAGTGGCACAATATAACAACGTATATTAACGAGGACGAGACACAAACATCCCTGCCCTAGGTGCAGGGTAAAAAATCCACCTATACTGAATTCGAACCCGCGACCTTCAAATTGGTGGACGTTACCCCGCCGCCACCGTATCCGTAAAAAATATGCATTTTACCCCTTTAATTTTTTTAACATGGGACCACACTGACATACGCGTATGATTTGTGACAGAGGGTCACTATGAGAAGTTTGAAGAACTCTTTATCTTACGCGAAGCTTTTTACTTTCTCGATATTTGTTTTAGTCACCACTTCTGAAAGTCACCGCCCGGAGTGAAAATTCGCGTGATTTTAGGATTCACGAAATCCGTTGGCAATACAGTGGGTGAACGTCGTAGGAGGTTTGAAAAAATTGTCGGTCACGTCTCTGGGCAACACGACGGACGCGTCAAATCTTCCACTCTATTCCTTTTTCACTCCGTAATCGACGGACCATCGATCGGATTCGACTTCCACACTTGGGGTAGGGGTGCCAGAAGGAATCGAACATTTCCTGCGGTTTTGAATTAATGGTCACCCCTTTGTGGTTCTCACCACACACCGCCTGTCAATGCGTCGTTCCTAAGTATCTTGTTCACGAAGTCAAACGTCCGTTTTTTTTAAACGGATCGAATCGACTCCCCTTCCCGTGAGGCTAAGGGACAGAGAACAATAATTTTGAAAAAAAATGTGGGTTAATCTATCAAGCTCTTCAATCCCCGCCCGTAACACAGCAATATCTGAGTTTGATGGGCGAAGCTTTTCTCTTCGTTTGTAAAAATGACTCTTTAATGAAGAATGATCGCGCTGAAAATATTTTAGATTTTTTTTATTGTATTCACAGGGTTGACATTCCATTTTATTTTTAGTGGCAGAAAAACCTGTAAATTCCTGTATTCAACGTGCGAATATTCAATCGTGTGTGTCACAGTAATAAATAAAAGTGAACGCAAATGTATTTACTCACCGTTAGTTCTCCATTTAAACGTTATTGTGCTGGTTTATTGATCCATCGATTGGCAAAAATGATACCGTCATAGCAGGACCTGAGATTTAGGAATTCGAGACCCATCATACCCACTGATTGATTACGTGTCTATGTCTTCATTCCGGTTTTTTTTCAGTTGGTTGAAATCAGTCGTAAGTCGAAGGCAGGTCAAACTAGTAAAAAGAATCCTCGGATACGCCGACAGAGTGACTTGTCAACATTTTGTCTAGGCGCTAATAACATAATGTTGAAACGCCTCACAACAACGCAACAAGAACAAATTTTGTCCATGGGACTCCTTCAGTCGTCTTTTACTTGGAATCAATATACCTACTCTTCCCTATTCCCTTGCGGCATCCATTTCATCGTCTTAGACATTTCGGGGCAATCCTTTGAGTGTGCGTATAAATGTGAGACAAAGCCTTATAGTCTTTGTGCTTGCGCCCGTTGGTTCGTTAGTGTTTTCGCTCCATTCGTCCCTTATTCGTCTTAATGGCGAAGCGGGTGAAATTTCGGAGCTGGTTGAATAGCAATGAGGGCGGCATCTGTTGGGAGTGGCCGGCCACTTGCGGGCAGGAGGCTCTCTCGTAAAGGAGGCCGTTTATGGCACCCAATTTGCGGTCATTAGTTGATGCATGTGCGGAAAGCTAAAGCGATCGGAACCATGCCTCGGGCGGTGGTTGGGCGCTCCCGTCAGATTAACCCCCCCGCGTAAGGCAGACCGGTCCAGTCTTTTTTTATGCTCTCCTTCCTCCGCTTGACCTTACGCCGAAGCACAAATGGCCCTCACGTGCTGAATTATTAGTTAAATATTTTAGTGTGTCATTTGTCATTACCATGGAAACAATAGTAACCACAGGTACTCATAAGTAATAAGTTACGCCACTAGATAAAACTCAAAAGAGATATTACCAAATACACAATCCGAATAAAAACATAAGTTTCGTGTGTAGAAAAGCCTTTTTAAAGCTGTGATTATTAATAATTTTTTCCAAATATATTAGAAATAATATTATTTTGTGACTTTTTTGTGCTATATATTACATCCTTGTGGATCATTATTGTCAGTCGTTAAGCCTTCGCACCCTTCTTCTCAATATAAATGTAATATCCGCACTAAAGTTCAGCATAGTTTTGCCCATTGCCTACTTATTGACTCAAGAAAAGAAACAAGATTGGTAAAAAGTCCATGCGAGTTTTACTGGTTTTAGTCTCAAGTGTAAATATACAGGAAAAGATTTTTCTACAAATACATCGACGAATATTAATTAAAATATTACTTTACCAAAATTTAAGCACAAGACGTTCAAAAAAATTTCCTGAACTATGCCCTGCCATAGTACGAGTTACATCCGATGGAGTTATCTTACCCAGCCATTTTTAATGAGACATGATTAATTAATAGTGGAACTATCCCTTTTTTACCCGACCATATTTGGAATGTGTTAGGGAAACGTGAGGGAGCTTTTGCTGTACCACTGAGAAAGCCGCGCATTCAACGGTTGGTGTAAGAACTGTGTCAGCTGAAGTTGTAGTAATTGCGACGAGGAGAGAAATAGTTTCTTGGTACGGTAAATATCTTCCTCTTCTCCTCTACACCACCTTACACGTCGTCTCTACCAGGTGTGCGGTCATCATATGGACTACCGGGAAAATGAGTAACGACAAGCCACACACCCCATTTTCCGTCCAGAACAACGCACCGCTATGAGACGGAAGGCTTTTACGGGAGTGCTGTAATGGCGGTTAAGACAAAAGGGAGACGAAAAAAAATTGATTACAGTAAAAAATAAGGAGTTGAGAATTATCCTGACAAATTTACGGAAATCAATTTTTCTCCCATTGAGAAAAAGTTAGCATTCCCCCATTAGCAAATAAAAGATGATTCAACGAACAGAATCAGCAATGATTACTGTGCTGAAATTAGGGAGACCTCAACACGACGCGTTTCCAAGATATATCCTTCCTTTCTTTCTTACATTGTCCTTTCACAATATATTCCCATATATATATCCAGTCATGATTATCCCTCTAAATGCTTTTAATTTAAAATATGATTCTTGAGTTAGCAGCAGAAAAGGAAGTCTATTTAGGTCGGTTTGGATCATATTTTAATTTGTCGGCAGTCGTAATATAAATTCTAAAGCTCTGTAGGGACGTGAGCCATGAATTTCCTCCATTCGACAAAGGGCGAGAAAGAAAATGCTTTCCAGATATTTATGGAATTATCACTTCGTAAATCTTTCCTTCCTTACGGTTCGCGGGAATTTCTCTGCGTCTCAATTGCTGCCATTATTTCAGTGGGTAAGGAGCGACCGTTGAAATGATCTCCTATAAGAGAAAACAATTCAAAGCCTCTCCATGACGAGTAGAGGAAATGTGAAAAAGAGCAACGGGAAACAATGGAAGTTGTTAGCTTGTGGCAGTGATGTCGAAACTTGACTGAATTAACTCTTTTTAAAAAAATTTCACGTCAAATACTTTGCCTACACGCGCCTAGCTGTTTAGTTTTTCTCCGGAAGTGAAATCTCCGGTTAAAGTAGGCACGTAAAAATATGTCTGTATTCATTAAATCGATCCTTTAAAAAAATTCCTCGAGGAAAAAAATGAAACTAAGAAACTTTTCATTTATGCTTAAACACAAAAATATACTCCTTAACCTTTTCCTATAACATATAATATTTCCTATAACTTGTTCAGGTGGTGTAAGATTTCAAATAAACACGGATATACTTTCAGATACAGACTTCAGATATGTACACTCTATCTGGATTTTCTTTATGGTTATATTGAGTGGTAACTGCTGTAAGTCTCACAAACAAATATTATCCTTTCGTGTACTGAACAAGAACGTCTTTAATGATAACCCCTTAAACAGGCAATGTAAAAATATTTTCTGCCTCTACATCCCAAGTAAAATTTCTGAGATTCGCAGTAATACCTCTTTTTTACTTGATATTGTGATTTCAAAATGAACACCAAAGTGATAATTAAGTCATAACATTCAAAACTTCTTCTTGCTTACAGTTTTATCTGCCTTCATTTGTCAAAGCTCCTAAACTACTTATATAAGAGGACACTATAGAAGTGGGAATTTCACTTCTACGCATTTAACTTGGAAAACTGTTTAATGGATAAGTATGACATTTCGGCCGAAACCGGTTATGTCAGATTAAATTTGGAATATATTTCCTTTTTTATTGGAAGTTTATCATAAATTTAATATTTGAAAATTCAAATTATGTACATATGTATTTATATTTAAAATTCACATACATGTCACTTACCTATCTCAACCTGCTTGCCGAATTCCTGTATTTATTCTGTTGTACATATCCGCTTTTTTCTGCCAACTCACTGGAAATTGAAAATAAAAACGGGATAAAAAAATTACAACTCGCATTATTGAAAGAGGAAGTGTCTATTTAAGGTTTGTGCTTTGCTCTTACCACTATGCTTGCAGTAACCGAAATTATGTAGCACCCAGTTAAAATATATTTCTCCCTGTGGTATGTCTCTTCATGTATCAGAGTTATTATTGAGTCATTGTATTTCCAAATGTTCAACTTTAATACTAACAATAATACTTTAAGGATATTCTTTTCGATCTTTTCGGTTCCACGATAATGAACTACAAAATATTGGGTATATCTTCTCCTACTCCTCCTTCACCTCCCGGGGTTTAGTGATCGAATCCTTAATTTCAAAAATCCTGGTTCACTGTCAATTCCCACCCTAATCTTGTCGTCCCAAGTATTGCGAAACTCCCATATAGATTGAAAACTACGGGATCGCGCCATTTTTTTTCCTTCTCCCTCCTCTCCTTTCGCTCTCGCTTTAATATATCATTCGAACTCTTCGAAAGGCAAATCCACGTGAAATTGGACGACTTCACTGCCCTCCCTTCTTTTTAGCTCCTCCTCTTTCCCGCCCCGTCCCCATCACCCTCCCGACGCCCCCTGCGAGCGCCCTACCCTTCCGCCCTCCATCTCCCGCCTTTCATGCCGACCGTCCACGTCATGCGGGGAGAGACGTCGCCGGAATGGGAATACGGCCAAATGCCACCGGCGAGGTCATTCCCACCCCGCGACAGCCACCACCCCCCACTCGACCACCAAGCGGTCCTGGAAACTCTCTCTCTCCTACCCTCCCTCCCCCTGCACCCCCTCCCCCTCTCTCTCCTCCTCTTCCTCCTCCCGCCATCCCTCTTCACTCCCTGCCCACACGCGTCCCTCCCCCCTACCAGCCTCACCTCGCCCAGCCTCGCTTTTTCGACGTTGATGACCGAATCCGGCGGTTCCATCACCTCTGAAGAGAGATAGAGAAATGTATTTTCTTCTTCTGATAATAGGTGTAACAAATAAATTTTCAGTTCCACAAAACATTTTATTTTTTACCGCGATATGTTTTCGATATTGACTATCATCATCTGGCCTCCCCCCAGACACTGTGTCGAAACCGGTCGCGGTGAAAAAAAAATAATTGCGGAACGGCAAAGTATGTTATTATACCTTATAACATCATGAAAGACTTCCACCAAGTGACGCCTGATATGATCGCTTATTTTATTCCTCGTCGGGCGATGTTGCATTCGCATGGCTAGGAAAGAAACCCGGGGAACATCTTCCGAAAGAACGCCCTCGACCTCTTGAGGGAATTAATCATAGGACGGGGGGAGGGGAGAGCGGTAGAGGTGTACTATACTGGCGACGGGAAATGATG
>WURS02000475.1:0-12850 GCA_011762765.2 Rhinocypha anisoptera
GGTGGTGGTGCCACCGAAAATTCTTCACCACTGTGAGTTTTTTTCTTTTTGTGTCCTGTGTCTCTATACGTTCCACTGGTGTTCGAACCAATATTTATTTATATATATATACACACACCTCCGAAACCTAGGTAGGTCGTGTTGAAAATAAAAGCCCTTTTCTGTGGAATTACCGAGTGTTTCTTCTTACCAATATGCTTAGTAAATTCCGCACAGTTACGCCTGAGACAATAAATTTCTTTTTCATTAGTTACAAAGCATGCCGGTTCTTACTTTCTGCGGCCCACAGGGACAGGCCTCCGAGTTCCTTGAGGTATTTCTGGCTGTCTGCACGGCAGCGTTCGCTGGGAACCCTGGGCGAGACGGGAGCGTACGGGGGGAGGGACCATGAGAAGGGCACCATCCCGCCGGCTGTCGACCTACCGCCGCCCCCGCCGGCGTTCGAGGTGCCCCCGGCGGTGGAGGGACTGTCGGGTCCGAGGGACGGGGGTGCCAGAGACAGCAGCGAGGCCAGTGGGACCTCCTGCAGCCTGGCGTTGACGAGACCGTGACATGGCGCCGACAGGGATAGCAGCAGGAGGAGCAGCTGACAACCGGTGGTTGACGGGGTCCCCCTCATCTTGGACGTGACCCTGTGTCTCCTTCGACTCCTGTTGAAGAAATGAAAGCCGTTTGGTGAGTCGTGGCTGGTACACAGAACTGAATTAAAAATTTAGTGTCATAGTTTTGTTTATAGACTGCTTTTGTCATCTGACACCTCTTCAGACCATAAAATATAACGCAATCGGACAAGCACAACACTCATGTCCTGTAGTAGGCGGGTCTCGAACCCTGGACATTTGGGTTAGCCGGTGAGCAGGCTACATACTCAGCTAACCCGGACAGACGAAAGCACACGATATACATAATATAAAATGAGGAATGGTTACAAAAAGTAGTAAAAAATACGAAATATATAATCTAATAAATCTTTAATAATATCTAGGGAAAAGCATGTGTTAAAAAAATGAATTTATTTATTAACATTGTGTGCATTAATGGGGCGAAGTTAACGATGGCGGCCTCTTGCTGTGCGGAGGGGGTCTTCCCGTCCTGGAGTCGGACTGGACGCTTCTTTAAAATGTTTTTTGCAGATATTTTCACGGCCGCATTCCCTTTTTGACGCCAACCATTCCGGAAAATTATTTTCTAGACGAGCGCAACATGTCCTCGGAGGGACTCGAACCCGCGACCTTAGGGTTTGCCGGCGAGCGAGCACGCTACCCACTTGGCTGACCTTGATATCGTTAATGTCATTGCATTTTCAGTGTCGACCGAGACAAATTTTCTTCAGCCAAATTTGACCCATAAAACCGAGTAAGTTGGACATCCCTGACCTAACCGATAAGATCAGAAGATCACCCCGTAAAACTCGGAGTGAGCTATCGGAAAGGGGTCTCCGTCGGGAATTGAACAAGGAATAGAAAAAGATTCAAACTGCTTGATGTAACGATGAACATTGTTAGAGTACGTCCGGAAAAGCGCAATCGAAGATAGAAACGTCTCGAGCCAATAGCATCCATGTTTCCGGTACATGCGCAGGTGAGCGTGGTGGGTGCGGTTGGAGTTGTGCCTTTAGAGATCTTGTTTTTTTCATCAACTTGGATATTTAGTAACTATTCTTGAAAATCACGCCACGGAAAACCATTACATTAATACCACATACCATTGCACTAATACGATTTCTATTTCAAAATTAAATCAGAAATCAGAAATGGAAACGGTATCAATTTATTACTTCAGTGGTAATTTTTCTAAATTGAAATGCCTTTTTCTGGTGAACCACTTCTGTTCTACCGTTGAATTTCGATCTTTGACAATTCGAAGGTAGTGTTAGTTGACGAAGTAGACACCTAAACAAAATAAACCCTATAGCGTGACTCTAGGGAAAGTAGTTCGCGGAAAAGAAAGAAGGGTAACATCTTGATAGTTACGGGAAGAGGGGAGTAACGAAGAAAAAAAGTCAGTCGTTCAAATTTAAAAATGCCATCCAGTAAATTTAAAAACGAAAGACTCTTGCTGTAGGACGAACAGCGAATAGTTAAGAATTAGTGGAGGTATACCTAATGACAAATGGCGGCAGGCAGAAGCATCGTCAGAACTCCTCAGCTGGGGGCGGGGGGGGCAACTTATTGCATACAGAATATCTAATTTGAATTTAATATCGAATCTAATTTGAGTTGAATAGCTAATTTTAGAGAGCTTAAAGGGGAAGAAGCAGACATAATGAACTGGAAACATTTATATCGGCAAGGTAGGAAACAACTTATATTTAACTAATTATGCATAATTGTTTACAATACTTGTTAATATCATAATACTATAACAAACATATTTATACTTATAAACTTTTTCTTAAGTATTACGTTTCTGTTTCTCCTTTTATATTAGTCTCCCTCCCCCTCGCGTCCCTGACGACGACAATGGCGGTTGATGCTTCGTGGAAGTGCACGTCAAAGAACTGAAAATGACTGCCGCTTCACGACCTTGCATCCCATTTTATGAAACCGGACTCATTTTTTCCCCTCGGCACAATCCACATAATGGCGTCCGTATTTCAATTTAACGTAATGTGCCTAAGAAAAGTAAATGGTTCAAAAAAATTTCCCCCGCGTTTTCTGCCATTACAAAAATGTTTTTGTTACATTTAGAGGGCACATTCTAGAACATGCATGCACACGATTGATGATGATAATATCCTTTACTTCTTGTACCACAAACTGGACTGTTTCTTTTCCTTTCTGAATGTTGAAATGCAACCTGCCCTCAAGTAACATTTCCCCTATCGAAGGGCACCTTCACCCACCTGGGTCAATGCCTGTCCGTGATACCGTTTCTAAGTGGCATGACTCGGCGACTTCGGCTTCCTTGAGGAGAAAAGAATAGCAAATGTAGAGTATTCAATAGTAGCTTTCATAAATAACTATATGAATATCAGCAGTCACCAGTTATAACCTGGAACGTAGGAGCGTGGTGGGGAATGGAAATGTGAACCTAAACTACTAAATGACAGGAAAAGAAAACTATGTCAATTCCACCCATTAAGCTTATTATTATTCCGATTCAAGTCTAATTCAATTCAAGATTCAATTGAAGTAAATATGGTAAAGTGCATCGAAGCTAGTCGGAATAAATAAGTTTATTTAGTGGAAATTGCATTTTCCTGCCATTGTGGAAGGTTTCCTTCATATCACGTCTGGATCTTTATTGCGTACATTATACACTAAACTTCATTTAATTTTATTATTTTTCATCCGTTACAGGTGTGTTTAATATGAAGCTGAAATCGACAAAAAAAGTCTATTTTCCCTGGGAAGTATTCGTTCCTTGAGACGCTCATTTGGACTGAGATAAGGGATTCATAATTCACGTAACACAATCAAGGATCTGTGAATATCTGTCGGTAGAAACGAATATATATCTAGAAATTCCATTTAGTGCTTTTTAATTAAACGATTCGACTTTTTCATTTTAATGTTCCTCCAAGCTGCACGAGAGAAAAAACAGCTGCCATGCATAGTAAACCATATATACGAGCCAGAAGAATCACAATTTAGATAATAGCATTTACTTAACAAGTCAAAATAGGTCAATAAATCATAAGTATTACGAGAAATGTCGTAAAAATCCGAGTATAAAATAAATTAATTACAGAGTGTCTACTTCTAAACGTAGCAATATTGAGCACGATTTCTTTTTATGTGTATATTTTTTCTGTGTTTATATTGATCTTGGATATAAATGGATATTTTAAACAAAGAGAAATCTAAATCTTCACATACCTATGTCGTTGTATTCTTTGCTAATTCGAAATAGCGGTGACTTTGAGCGATAATTAATTTTTTAAGGGGAATGAAAAATTTTTGTTTAGGTCTTTGTTTAAACTTTTACGCACAACTATTTCGTCTTGGTATCATCTCAGAATTCCTACGTCTATTCATTATATCGTATAAAAATATATGTATAGCACAAGCTATATCTTTTTTATAAGATTTCTGAATTCCATAAAAAATCGACAAGAAGTCGCAATGATTTTGTAATTGATGAGACACTTTAAACTCTCTATAAAAACGAAACTCATACTTTTTTGTATTCTCTCAAACAGGTCCACACATTTTTTGCGTAACTCGACCACACTATATCACCATGCCTACTCAAGGTTGTGCCGCACCGAAGTGCAGGGAGTAAAAGAACTAACTCTGCTGTTTCCACATGAATATTTATTTGGAATGACCATGGTTTCGTAGCTGTGCCATATCACCACCTGATGTGGTAGCACTGCTACGAAATCGTGATCGCGCCGAATAAATATACCTGTGCTAAATTCTGCCTGAGACTGTGCCTCACTAAATTATTAATTATTCACCATTGTCAATGATTTCGCTTCACGAGAGGCTGACAGGGGCTTCGCACAATCAACCCTATTACATAATATTCTTGACGCAGATGATGTCAAGGTTTCTTTGAGAAATTTAAGAGTGAATTTCGTACCAATTTTTTCCTCGACTCGTTTTTAAATGGACGAAGGCGCCAGACGAAACCCGGTTACCCATTGGACATCGTAAACCACCCTGGCTACGTCCTCGACGTTTCAAATCGACCCGTGCACCAAATTCACCATCGTCCCTGAGCTCGGGGATATTTATATTTTACACCTGCGTCCGCTGACATCTGCGGAGAATTGGTCAAGACGAAGTTCGTCTTGCGGTCAGAGAACCCACTCCGCCTCGGAAAAAGTACAGGGTCGACCACACGCTTGCCATTTGTCGACCCCAGCCATTGACCTCGCTTCTTCAGTATTTTAACCGTCGCGTTTCACGCCGGACGCTGTTGCGTCTGGTGTGTCTGTTGCGCGCTCGGGCATTCACGTGATTCATCTGTCCGGTGCGATGCACCCCCGTCTGATTTTCAGCTTCTACGAGCCGCTATCTGCTCACGAGGAATGAAGTGAAAACGCGCTTGATACTCACGGATTGATTGACACCAAAGTTCTTTCTTTGATAAATCCCCCCTCAGCTGCAGGGAAAGTAGATTGAAATCCCGGCAACATTGCTGATTGGCGGGACATCGTCATGTTATTCGCGTGCGACATCTACGTACATATACACGATGCCCTGAAATTCAATGCAGGGAGTGTTTGATTGGCAAGGGAGGCTTTTTTTGAGCGTCCCGTTTAAAAAAATGGTCACATTTGCATTATTGACGGTTTTAAAGCACCAAAGACTATGACGTAAGTCACAATTCGTGAAACTGGCGCATCTAACTTTATTGTTAACGTGACAATAACCTCACACAACAACAATGAGTCAGATGAAGACAGAACTTCTTCCCTGCTTCACCTTTCGTCACGCCTTTCATTCCCATCCGTTTATAAACTTTCTTCCGGTCTGAAGTTTCCAATAGCTAACCAGACGTGAAACATCATCTCGAAAAAAACACGAAAATTACCAACTACCAAATGGTGAAAATACAACATACAAATAATAGGAAATAAGGAAAGGTATACAAACACAATGTGGTAAGAAAAATGATTCGTCATTAGACGTTTATTTCTATATGAATGAGTATATGGCCTTATGGGATCTATTTCCTACTTCGGCTATGAGTGCTTCGGAAAGCACGGGCTCTTTCAAATGGTATGTCTGTCCACAGTGCTACTTTCCTATCTTACCTTGTGCTTGTCCGTTCGTTGATTAATGGCAATAGTCCTAGCAACCGAACGCCAACTCTTGTCCCTTTCTTTATTTCCTATTATTTGTGTATGTGTTGTGTTCGGAGAGCGAATCCGTAGTCCTTCGAAGACGGCAACGACCGAAAATTTGGACAAGTGTATTCGTTTACTCAGTGTTTCTGTCTCCTCTTCCTCTCTCGTCAGTATATCTCATGTAATGTATATTTCAGGAAAACTCGGACTACCGGCAAACACGAACACACGCACACACTTATACACGTACACACACAGAAAGAAAAAAAATATATCAGAAAGACATATATATATATATATATTCATCTTCCTCGATCCTTAAGAAGTTGTGCCTCGACCACCGAAAATTCGGATCCTTGTGTAAATGTTCTCTTGTTTGTGTTCTATGTTTCTCGTGTGCTTCTGCAAGTGTGGTTGTATCCACAAATGTGGACTTTTCATCATATTAGATAGATATACGTATATGTATATGCGTATATATATTTTTTTTAAATTTATATATTATACTAATTTATTATTGCCATTAAAAACAGTGTTTGAATTTGAATGTTTCATAATTTCAGCACACATTTTTTTATTTTAGTTTTCTTTTTTTCTTCCCAATCCAATAATATTTATATATTATTTATTATATATATATATTATATGTATGTCTATTATATATATATATATTTATTTATATTCACACACACTTTACACGTGTCATCAGGACCGCACAACCCGCATGCTAAATAAAATAAAATAGTAGAACATTATCCAAAACGTGCGGTACAATGTTACACTTCTGAATACAATTCAACGATTTCACTATAAATATACATATCATACTTAAACAGAGTAAAATAGCATGTAATAGATAATAAAGGAAACGAGAGAAAACATGCAGGGTGAAAAAAATACATATACGATACTCTACCTTAGGATCCCTAAGACCAAGTTTATTCTGATCTCCAAAGATTAGGGGGAAATATAAAAACGTTCTTTCGACTGTGGCCGTAGGCAACTCCAAGGAAGCTGAACTAAGAGAGGCACGATTCGACCGGCTACTATGGACATTGCGTACTCTAGTGACGCTTAACTGCCATGTCCAAAACTGCCTCAAAAGGCATTAAATCTTTTAAGACGGGAGATTGCCCGGGTCTTACTCTATGATTCAATATATGTCATTGGAGAAGTAGAAAATCAATCTCAGTCATTGACACTTCTTCAGAAAAATGTTCATTTCCATTGCCGCACTTCCTTAATGTGCGAGTCATTGTTTTTCACAGTAATAATCCTTTGATAAGTTTTATTATCTGGAGAGGCAGCTGTCATGTGTCCGGAAGGAGTGATATTTTCCACAAAAAATTGGTAATACCATATTGTGCGAATCGTACATTTGGCTGATGGATCTGCTGTGATCGATGTGATGGCGGTGAATCTCAAGATGGAAATCCTTACAAGAGAACCTGAAGCTTATCCTTCGAAAAGTTTGGGAGATAATTATGATGCCAAATGTATATTTTCCATTTAAGTAACATGTATTGAACAGGAGTTTCTGCTGCTAGGAGAGTTA
Organism: Rhinocypha anisoptera; assembly: GCA_011762765.2. Lineage (NCBI taxonomy): Eukaryota > Metazoa > Arthropoda > Insecta > Odonata > Chlorocyphidae > Rhinocypha > Rhinocypha anisoptera. The sequence goes on from WURS02000475.1 coordinate 7,299, forward strand.
CGAAAGAAAATATCTGGAAGCAAATAATTCTAAATATTCTTGCTCTGCATGAGAATTATAAGTACCCGGTGTCCTCCAACTCAGCTCATTTATTGACATAAATGATATGTACACCTTTATGCTTAATTTAATTGAAAAAATCAAATTGACTGGTCTTGGATATTTAAAGTTCTACTTAGGGATTAAGAATGACAGTGATAAAATAGGAATGCATCTATCTCAAAGGAAGTATATGGAAGATACGTATGTGTTGTCTGAATGCAGACCTGTCAAATCACCAATTGAAGAAAACTTTTGTGGTGGTGACTTTGAAAGTGAACCTGTAATAACTCATAAATCTGTAAAAGGAACTAATAGGATATCTTATGTATTTTTAATGTGTTTATAATAATTAATTCTAGACCTGATTTGTCTCAGAGTGTGAATTAGTTCAGCAGATATCAGACAAAACCCACTGAGGTACTATGGAAACGGCTTAAAATAATACTTGATTTAAAGGCACGCTAGGTTACGTATTGTTTGTGCCAAGGAATGTTTTGCATGAATCAGTTGTGTGTCATGTTGATGCAGACTGGGCTGGATATTCAGTGGATAGGAAGTTCACATCTGGTTATCTTGGCGAGATACTTTGTAAAAATAAGAGGGGGTGTTGAATTTTTTAATTGAAACAGCAATTTTCCATGCATAATTTGTTCATTTTATATTGTTGTTTGATCATTATGTTGCTAGATCTATTTTGTAATAGTGTTACGGATGTGGCCAATAATATCTATCTTAAAAAAGGAAAACTGCAATAATATTGATTACGAATTGGGCCACAAAAGACCAATACAATAAATAAATTACCAGATTCTTATGTAAATACACTTTCTCTTCAGTCATAAATTATCCTTACTAGGCATGTGGCATAATTGTGCAAAGTCCATAAATACGTTTGAAATTTCTTGTTGGGCAATGTTATGCTGAATTAAAATCTATTTTCGCAAATTCGTTATCATGTTCTCTTTAATATGAATAACAGTTATTTCTAAAAGTTTGAATGGCAGGCGTATATCGGAATTGGAAAAACAATACTATTTTCTTAATGAAGAAGTCGTCGACTACATATAATCTGATGTGTAGAAGTAAAATACTATTCGTAATATTTTGGTCTTTCATTTGTCTTTAAAGCAGCTAAAATTTCTTATGGCTCAATGTGGAATAAGTTACTTAAGGTCATCGATTCAGTTAAATATGATTTATTAATAAAATTTTTTATGTATTTCTCATCTACTACGAGTTTGCCCATTCCCATTAAATAAGATTTACCAACCCACAACCATCGTTAGGGTTATGCTACGTTACAGCTTCTTTGAATTACTACAGGAATCTGTAGTTTCACTTTTCTATGTCGTCTGTCTGGCAAATTCTAAATAGAAATTCCAGTAATATGACGATATCTGAAATCTTAATTTGGATATGGACCATTGTCCCGTTGTGTACTTTCTGTGCAATTTTGTATTCCCATGGGCAGTCGGAAACAACCCGTGGACGATGTTCGAACGAACTCCTTTTGCATCCCGAACTGTATTTTTAAATTTCTTGATTTGCACCCTTAATTCGAGTGAGCGAATTGGTGTTTTGTATTTTGATGGAGTCTTGTTTTCCTCTTTGGCACATGTTGCGTGGCAAAACAAGGTCACGAGACAATGCGAGGGAAAGGGAAACTCTAAGTCAAGGAATGAAAGGGGGGGGATGTGGTTTTTATTGATGAATTAAAAGAATGGTATGAGACGAGTTAAAGCAATGAATTTGGAGGAAGGTTACGAACAACATGGAAAGTGCAAGAGAACTTCAGGGGAGAGGTAGCGGGTTTGGATGAGGGGGATGTGGATGAGGAGGAAGAATGGAGGGGAATCAGGGAATACTAGCGAGCTTATGGGGGATGTCCTCCAGGCCCTGTCGGGGCCAAAGAAGGAGGAGGAGCCAAGATAGTGCCCCTGCGACGGGGCCATTTCAGAGGAGAATGTGCGTCTTCGCAGGGCGCACCGAGGTTGGTGCCATTACTTAAGGCAAGCGTTGATCATTACTAATATAATTTAATTCGTAATGATATTTCCGACCGATGGCTTCTATTTAAAGTCAATAGAATGGAGCCGACCGGGTTAGCTTGGTGGGTAGCGTTCTCGCCGGACTTAGTCCCGTCCAGGGCAGAAAGGAATGTACGTCGACGCAAGAGGCACCATGAATGGTTCACGAAATTCACTTAAAGCGAGCTATGTTTATTACCGACTCATTTAATTCGTAATGATATTTCGAACTTCGGACTCACCAGGGGCAGCGCCACCATCAGAATCGACCGCCTCAATGGACTCCACTTCTAACTCGGCACAAACCTCCGTCCCGGGCGGTGGTGTTTAAAAAGGTACGTGGGGTCCAGCAGTTGACTCGGACGTAGCAACTGCTTTCGCTGAGCCTGCCTCAGGGCCAGCGCGCCGGAGCTGGCACCGGTACTCACCATTTAACACCGGGAACCTCTCGGCCGGCCTTGTACAATTTTCCAAAAAGAAGGAAGAAGGGTAAAACTGCAGGCCAAGACAGAGGAAAAAGCCTGGAAAATGAAGAATAAGAAATAAATTTCAAGATAATTTGTAAAAAAAATGAAGTTACTTTTATAAGAAATGGTTTCAGTCTTCACTTGGTGGAATTTAAACGTCATGGCAGGATTTAAAAAAAGAACACAAAGCTATCTCACGTCATTCCACACTTAAATTTTACTTATAAATACTGGCATGATGTTTACGGTGAAAATAAAATGAATAGATCGGAAAATGTGAAGTATATATAGTGGTGTGTGAATGGGAAAGACACAATTAGAATAAGAATGGAAACTTTTCAAATAAGTAGTGGAAGAAAAGAGTACTTCGAATTGACATTCTTCGAATTGGCCTTCGAGTACTCGAGGAAGTACTTCGAATTGCTAAATATGTCGATGAAAGAGGACAGTAAACGAAACGGAAAGGGTAAAGAGATAGGTTGGTAGCAAATAGATAGGTTTCCAACGGGTAATCAGATGCAAAGATCAGTATCAACATTTCTGCTACAATGGTTTTTGGCTCCAATAGGATACTGTACTTTAATTTATCCATGGATCTAAACACTTGTTTCTTCCCTTTGCTCTTTCATTCCTCTCCCTCTCCGCTATTTTATCCTCAGACTTTCCCCTTACATGATCATTTCATTCCTGTCCTCTGTTCTTTATTCATGAGTAGTATTTTTTTTTATCGGGTGCGTCGACGGCTATGACCATTTAGTACATCTACAAATCATAGAAAAAATCCTATTGGACAATTACAACAACCCCAAGGTGGGACTCGAATCCGCGACCCTTGGGTTCACCGCACGGTGAAATTGAATTCCTAAAAAGAGATCAAAACATAAAAAATGAATTGAATCATACAAAAATCGGTATCTATACTTTTTTCGGCGGCTCAAAACGAATTTTATATAAGATTTGTAAAATAAAGAGAGCAATGTAGCTAATTCGGGGAAAACACGAATATATAAGAGAAGGTAAGATGGAAAGAGAGGGAAACGAATGAAAAAGTGCTTAGAATAGTAAGGGAGGAGATACGAATTCTGCGTGAAATCCGAAGGCAGAAAAGATGAATGGGAGGGGGACTCAGAAGAAACGGACTGTTTTGGGTTGTCTTATTTAGATTTAGTCTTTATATTTGGTATATTTATTTAGGATTAGATTTAGGATTTATTTAGGATTAGATTTAGAATTTATTTAGGATTAGATTTAGGATTTATTTAGGATTAGATTTAGGATTTAGATTTATTTAGGATTTAGTATAGCTTTAACTCTTCTTTGCTATAACGACTCGGAATTGAGTACTGCAACGAATGCATCCCCTATATCGTTGATGAATTCCTTCTTAAGACCACCTTTTGGCAAGCTTAATTGTGCCCTTCAGTATAGTAGCTGACGGTCCTTAATGTCTTAAGATGTGGGCGGGGTCACGTCTCTTTCCCATCGTGTTCCACAGACGAGGCACTTCTTTTGCTCTCCTTGGTTCCACACCACTTCAGTTTCCCTATCTATAAGAGACATCTTGAAGATTATCATTTCGCGCCACATCTCAATCGTTTCTACTTCTTCTCTTCCGTATGAGCGAGTAGTCCCGTCTAACTTTCGCAACAAACTCCACTCAAAGGTCTTGAGAAGATGTTTTCTTAGACTCTATTTGAAGTTTTTTCGATGTGTTAGAATGCAGAATATATTGCCTATAGTAACTATAGTCTAAGTCATAGAATATATGGAAAACGTTACATTTTGTTTATTAAAGGTAAACCATGTTTTAAAGGAATTGATAATAACCATAGAAATCGTCGAAATAATAATAGAAAAAGTAAAAAACTGATTATCTATATAATATTTAATAAATGTGAAGCATGCTTCAAAAGTAATGAGAATAAATAAAGTAATAAACGCCTAAAAATTAATTGAAACAATTGATAAAAATAGTTATATTAATTTAAAGTTTAATAAAGGCAATTCAAGCTTCAACGATATTGATTGTTTGAAGGGTAATCTACCAGTATAGATAGATTTTTGATGAGCCTTAGCTTATATTGGCCGCGTAACATCTAACTTTAATTTCTCTTCAAATCTCTGTTTGTAAGGTATTAATAGTTTCAATAATGGAGTGTATAGATCGTATATACGTGCCACTGCAGGCCGTAATACCGACACTTTTTTATCGTGAATAAAATTATTATTCGCAGCTTTTCGCAGATGTTTTTATTCACAATGGTAGGGAACATATGAATCCACATTCTGGTCACGATTTTTTGGTCCGTCTACGAGCAAGCTGTAAACCTTTTCATTAATTTCGCAAATTTGTCCGCGAAATCTTAGATACAATTTTTATTACAAAGAATTATAAATCACGTTATTAAAATATATTCCGTCAATTTTCCTTATAGTAATTTATAAACGAATTATTTTTTCGTGATGTTTCCATTTTATATAATTCAAATCGGTTCAGTTGGTGCATCGTAATATTATATTATGAGTACACCTAAATGAGGGTTTGAGTCTGTGACTGTGGTGCGCCCGGTCATCCGTCATTTCGACAAGTGATTGATGGCGCAGGCTCATAATACGCGCCCACGAAATTTATTTCTCGGCGGCCCAAATATTAGCCCACCTGGTATAGGAAAAACCGAAATTAAAAAGCTCATTTTTGTGAATTTTGACCATTTTTTTACGGCACATGGCCCAACTCTGCAAAGCCGGGCTTAGTACTGCGGTAGGTAGGCTCTGCCCTCACTCATCAAACTGACCATAGGGTTGAAGACTGCGGTTATGGGATACCTTCAAATTGCTATGCGCCCAATCCATAATTTCATCGACACCTTCCGTTCAGTATTTAGCTACGAGGTCTACGAGGTTTCGATATTCCACGGATGCGATGTTCGCCACGGCACCAATGCACCGATTTTCAATGACAAACCGGAAAAGTGCCAAGGTGGCAAGGAATTTCTAGAAACTATGACCAAGGTAA